>BMAC01000762.1:273866-303866 GCA_014905375.1 Phtheirospermum japonicum
ATGCGCCGAGCCGCCTGCCGCTGCCGAGAGAAAACCGCCGCCATCGCGTCGCACGCGATTGCGTCGCAGCCGTTCCCGCACCGGAGTTCTCCAGCGTCGCCACGGTCACCACTGCCGGTGTGCCGTACGTCGCAGCCGGCCCCGCGTTGAAGTCGCCAGACCACTGGTCGTGAACGTCACAGCCTCCGCTCCCCGTCAGCGCCGCTGCCGTCTCCTGCCGGAACCCCGTGTCGTCGCACCGCTGTCGTCGCGCCACCCGCACCGCAATGCGCCGGAGTTGCCGCAGCCGAGGAGCCTGCCGTCGTGCCAATGTGAGTTCGTTGCTGCTGCCGAAAGAGACAGGCGATCCCCGACAGCCCCCGCCCGCTGCCGTAACCAGCCAGCCGTTTCTCGCCGCCAGCCAAGCCGGAGCTCCATCCGCCGCGTCGCTCCTCCACCATGCCATGAGGTACATTGGAAATTGACATATATATATAGCATGCTGTGTGTTTATTGTCTGAATATATATATATATGTATACTGCATGTATACATATTATAAATATGTGTGTGCTGTATATGTATAACATATATATGTGTGTGTGCTGTGTGTTATGTATGTGATATATGTATATAGATGCATGTATGTTTGATACATAAATATATAGTTTATTATTAAAATGCATGCATGCTGGAGTTCTATACATATATATATAATGTTAATGATGCATGCAGAATATATATATATATAATATATATATTATAAATGCATGTTATAACAAGTGTATATATGATATATAATTGTAATATATGATTTAATATATTAATATATATATATATATATAATATATATATATATATATATAATTGTATATATATATATGTTTAATATATTAAATAGAAAATCCAATCCACCGTAATAAAGTAACTTCATCAGGACCATACCTATGCAACTAGCATGGGATTAAAAGATATGGAATGCCAATATGTATAAAAGATATTATTACGAATAAAAAAAAACGATTGTGTTACAAGAGAATGGTCAGACCACAGCCACAAGTTGGCTTGTTGGTCACCTTATTCTAACAGGTGTCACGAGGTGTGTTTGGTTATTTTAGAACCACGAGAATTGGTTATTGATCGCTAAATATACTTTTTCTATTTTTCTTTAAAATGTTCTTAAATTAAAAATACCAAGGGGAGCAATTCCCCTCTGAATTTTCTGAGGGGAATGTACTCTCCTCGATCTTTTTAATTTAAAATAAATTCAAAAAAAGAAAAATGTAATAGCATAAAAATATATCATATCTTATTGATCGATGATTTATTAGCACTCTAATTTAAGATATCGTCTCCGCAATAGTACAAAGTCGATTGTAGAGCGGTACGTTGTATCTCGAGTCGTGTCTCTCGAGGATAGATGTTATCGGCAATCGGTGTCTTAGTTAATCTCTTGTTAATTTAAATTACGCTAATCTACTTTAAGAAAGCAATAAGTCATTTGGTTTGGATTTGAGTTTTTAATGCTAAACCTTGAATTGAAATGAAAACTTTGAAAATACTAACTAAGGCAAAGGTAAGAAAATATTAAAAGCTTGCTTGAAAGTACTAATTTAATAAAATTAATTAAAACCTAATTAAAACCTCTAACAAATTAAAGATTATTAAAATAGGAAAAGCGTGCAAGTATTTAAAAGAGAAAATAGAGGGGAGTCAAGCTTTAAAATTTAAAGGAGTCAAAGAGCATTAAATATGAAAAAGTCAAATTGATTAAAGAAGAAAGTCCCATAAGTCTTTCAAGGACCAAAGGTTTGTTTAGACAAATGGGGTAAAAAGCTTCAAGTGATGTGCTCCAATGGAGATTATGCAAGAAAAAGTTTTAAAAGCTAGGAAATTGAAATAAGGATTTGAAATGCAATGAAAACCAACATAAGCTAAAATCTAATAATCAACACAAAATTAATTACAATAACACAAGAACAACACACAATAATAAGGAGAAAGATTACAACCGATTTCACTCCAAACAAAGCTCCAAGGTTTGTTACAACATTAAAAAGATAAATCAAGTCTTCAACACAAAAGCAACTACAAAGGATGGACATGTCACCTTCTCCAACAACTCAACAAGAGAGATTAAAACTAACTAACTAACCAAACTAAAATACTCTAAGGATTATAAATAGGGTTTTAAAATGCAATGGAATAGTAAAAGCTTGGAGGAAATTGAACAAGTTCAAAAATCAACCAAGGAGAGGATAAGGTTGGTGGGGAAAAGGCTGGGATATATATATATATATATATATATATGTATGTATATAGTCGTAGGGGCAAAATTATCAAAATAGGCCAAAAATCCCAAAATTCCCAGCGAAGCAGTCGATCGATTGCCTGTCGGTCGATCGATTGCCTGTCGGTCGACCGAAGACTTGTCAATCGACTGCTTTGTTGTCAAACGGCCCAACCTCTGTCGAGAAGTCGATTTGGGCTGGGTCAGTCGATCAACTGGGATGACTGCTTTCGGCTCAGTTTTCTCATTTTCTGCTTCAGAACGTCTGCCGGTTGTTGCTCCTTGTTCGCACTATGTTCCCTTGCTTTTCTCCACTTGTCCGTTCCATAGAGAGTCTAATGGAATGCCTTAAGCGCACGCGGGTCCCGCTCGGTCATTCTACGGCAAAAAGAATATAAAAAAACGAGTGAAAATTTACGAAAGCGTAATAAAAACCGCGCAAATGCTACAAAAACCTAAAACTAACAAAATAGGCCTAATCGACTCCTGACACCCATAGATGCAAGCGAAACATATGCAAACACTATGCAAAAAGGTAACAAAAATACGTACAAAAACGTGCAAATCAACCACCCCACACTTAGAATGATTGCTTGCCCTCAAGTAAATATAATCTAGAATTACGAAACTACCCTCGGATGATCCTAAACTAACGCACAATATCCTAATTCGAGATGTCGCAAGCTACAATGCTTGTTAACTTGATCAAAAAGGACGACAATGATGCGTTGACAAAGAAAGTTTAGACTTCCGGAACTTAAAAGTACTAGGTAACCCTCCAAGTCGGATAATGTCGAGCAAAGGAAGATTTAAGTTAACCTTCAACAACATCTTGTACAATTCAAGGAAATGGGCGTCTTGCTTTGTCGGTCGGATACGACTCAGATATGGGATCGGAGGTCGGTATGGAGTCGCGGATTTGTGTAGTCCCCCGGTAGCCTCGGTTTCCTTCGCAGCACCACTTGAAGAGGATGTGGGTGTGTTAGGAGCGGCTACGGGCTCGTCCGAGTCTTGCATTGTCAAATCGTCTTGAACTTGGAGCGAGGGCAAGGGGTCATCGTCAGGATGAGCAACCTTGTTATCTACCACCTTATCGCTTCAAAGAATAGTTACGTCTTGAGCTTGAGACGGTTGACTTGGTAGCTTTCCTTTTTCGCGGGCCCGCTTAAGCTCGTTAACATCCTTCGCCACTTGCCCTACTTGTGTTTCCAAACTCACGATCCGTTTGGTAACTTGTTGGATATAACCTGAAAGTTCGGTCAAGAGGACTCCATGCTCGGTTGGCGTGATGCCGAATGATCTTGATGAGCCGAAAACGAGGCTTGATGAGGCGGGAAAGGTAGTCGTGCATTAAATGGAACTTGAGGCCGTGGTTGTTGCACTTGTTACGACATTGGAGGCCCGAGTGGGTTTTGAGCATTTGTCGTATCCCTCCATCTAAAGTTAGGGTGGTTCCTCCACTCAGGGTTATAAGTTGGGGGATATGGATCATTGTGCCGTTGGGTCCCACTTAGTTGGGCTTGGTGACCTTGAACCGTGAATGCTTGCTCGTCGAACTCACTAGGTTGCCCATAAACCATCGGGCACGCACTATCTCCATGTCCTGCGATGCCATAAGTGATACATGTCTCCATCGGACCCGAGTAGGGCTTGGTGAGAGAAGCCACTTGACTCTCGTGGTCGGCAATCTTACGGGCACACTCGGGCTCATCCTTCATCGATACTTCTTTCACTTTCTCTTTACGCTTCAATATACTCATCCGGTGATCGTCCGCGGCCATATTCACGAAGATATCATATAACTCCCTTGTCAAGCGGCCGACGAGGTCTCCTCCGGCAGCATTGTTCACCATTCATTTAGATGCGAAGGTCAAGCCATTGTGGAAAAATTGATTCAAGAAATCGCCGGTGAACCGATGATGAGGGCACTTGATAAGATATCCCTTGAAACACTCTCGTGCCTCATAGAAGGTCTGATCGCTTGCTTGACGGAACGAGGCAATCTTTGCTCGGAAGTCGGCCATCTTGTCTTGGGAGTAGTACTCTTTTGTAAACCTCTTGGTCACCATGTCCCAATTGGTGAGGGAGTTGGCTGGTAACGTCATGAGCCAATAGACCACCTTATCTTTCATCGTGTACGGAAAGCATCACATCTTTATTTGGTCGATGTGTATCCCTTGGCGCGAAAATCTTGACATGGTGTAGGAGAAAATCCGAAGGAAGTGGAGAGCATCCTCGTGCGGTAGGCCATGGAATGACGGTAGCCGGTTGAGATCGATCGGTCGTAAGTCGTACTCAAGGGCCTCGACACTTAGTCGGATGCACGAGGAAAAGTCGCCCATGTACGGCCCCGACACCTCTTTGATGCAATTTGTAGGGCCTCCACTGGGAGTGGAAAAAGGATGGCCACCCGGATCTTGCACGGTGTACGGATTCTCATTGACGGCGGGCACTCGTGGAAGGTCTTAAGGAATCGGATTTCAGAATCGAGGTATGGGCCCGGTCGGATGTGGGAATCGAGGCTCTTGGATGTGAGGAGCGGTAAAGTGAGGCCCTTGGTAATGTGGCCTCGGCGCTTGAAATAGCGGTTGATATAGTGGGCCATCAATGATCGGGCCTTGGTATTACGGGCCATAGAATTGGTTTCCTTGTGACGATGGATCCGAGCACGGCGAGACTTGGAGTTGTGGCTCGGGTGTCAGCACACGAGCATGAGATGGAGAATATGGGCCGTGAAATGGGCCGTTCGAGCTTTGGGGGTCTTGGTTTGTAAAATCATTTCCCCCTTGGTCGAGCGGCATTCCGTAAATGGGTTGAGAAGCTTGTGGTGGCGGGCCCGGATGATGCTTGAGGCATCCTTTGATTGTCATGTGTTTGGGCGGGAGGTTTCGGATTCTCGAATGAGTTGGTCAACGTTTGCTCTTCTAGCACCGGGGCTAAAGGTTGAAAAGGCGGGGCGTCGAACGTGTCTTGAGCTCTCATGGCTCTTTCGTCTCATCTCAACCTCTCGGGATTGGGCAAAAGTGGGGTCAACTCTCGTCCAAGCGATCGTCTACCTTGCATGCACAACACTCAACAAAGGATTACGAGTATCGAATGTAAAATGATAATCTGTTTTAACTACTAACTAAGATAACAAGAAGAGTAAATAAGAAACCATTAACCTTAATCTATCCCCAGCAACAACGCCAAAAACTGATCGATGATTTCTAAGCACTCTAATTTAAGAAATCGTCTCCTCAATAGTACGGAGTCGATTGTAGAGTGATAAGTTGTATCCCGAGTCGTATCTCTCGAGGATAGATGTTATCGGCAATCGGTGTCCTTAGTTAACTTGTTAATTTAATTTACGCTAATCTATTCTAAGAAAGCAATAAGTTATTTGGTTTGGTTTTGAGTCTTTAATGCTAAAGCTTGAATTGAAATGAAAATTTCGAAAATACTAAATAAGGCAAAGGTTAAAGAATATTAAAAGCTTGCTTGAAAGTACTAATTTAAGAAAATTAATTAAAACCTAATTAAAACCTCTAACAAATTAAAGATTATTAAAATAGGAAAAGCTTGAAGGTATTTAAAAGAGAAAATGGAGGGAAGTCAAGCTTTAAAATTTAAAGGAGTCAAAGAGCATTAAATATGAAAAAGTCAAATTGATTAAAGAAGAAAGTCCCATAAGTCTTTTAAGGACCAAAGGTTTGTTTAGACAAATGGGATAAAAAGCTTCAAGTGATGTGCTCCAATGGAGATTATGCAAGAAGAATTTTTAAAAGCTAGAAACACTAGTGCAAAAACTGCATTCTGCAACAGAACATCCTGGTGCATCCAGAAGGCTATTTAAAATATTGTTCTGGATTAAACTTTCTATAACGGTATTTGAAATTACCGTTCTTCATAGATGATTTTCCAGAACGGTTTTATAATACCGTTCTGGAAAGTAGACATTCCAGAACGGTTATGGAAAAACCGTTCTGGATTATGAGTCGATCCAGAACAGTATTCAAATAACATTTTGGAATGTGTACATTCCAGAATGGTATTGTAAAACCGCTCTTGAAAGTGTGAATTCCAGTATGTTTTTTTAATACCGTTCTGGAATGTACGTCAATCCATAACGGTTTTAACAAAATCGTTCTCGAAAGTCTTTTCTAGTTGAATACCGCGTAAGTGAGATTTTTTTGTCGCCCATATTCTTCCATTCCAGAATGGTATTGTTAAAATCGTTCTGGATGTACTAATTGATACAAAACGGTAAGATAAAACACCGTTCTCGAAAGTCTTTACAAATCAAAACAACCCTCTTTATAAATAAATCCCTCTTTTCCCAAACCCTAAAAACCCTTTTCCATACGCTCCGCCAGCCCACCATATCCACTACTCCAAGTATGAAGAAGAAGATGCAAAGGCCAACCTCCACCACCGCCGCCTTCGCGACCTTCCCCTCAAACTCTGACCTAAACTCAATCATCCACTCTCACGGTGAATTCCTCGATCTATTGGTGGAATTGATACCGGCCATACTACATCTCGAACGATCCAGATTCGAAACCATGGTACCAGGGCCACTCCACAGCCGCCAAGGCCTCCTTAAAGTTGCAATACAAAAAGAACCTCAAGCTCGCTCGCCGCCAATGCTTCGACCCCAACGGCGAGCCCTCCTCTACCGTCCAGCTCCTCCAGCGGAAGCAAAACAAGAATGCAACCCTTCAAGACATCGAATCTCACTAATCTAGAGGATAAAGACGATTCTCGTACCAATCCAATCGATGCTGAGGAGAAATCCATCACTTACGAAGAGCTCCGAGTAAAGCTGCGTAGAAAGATTGAGATGCTGAGGGGTAATTGTGGCGAGAAGAAAAGGCACGGCCGCCGCTTCCAGCTCGCTCCAACCACCTTCATTTCTGCCTCTCGCCTATTACAGGTTGGTTTATCATATTTTATTTAATTCATTAGCAGAGGGGAAATTGGGGATTATTTTAGGTTTGATTAAAGATGGAAATGTGCGTGATGATTGCATTTATTTATTTTTAGGTTTGATTATGCTTTGAAGTTTTAGGAGCATTATTCAATCATTGAAGTTATGCTACTAAGAAATGGTACAGTGGCTTTATGTATTTATTATGGCGTGATGTGCAATTCCAAAACAAACACCTGGGTTGTTTTATTTAAGTTTACATTGATCATATTTAGTAAAATGTGAAAATACCACAACACCCTTTTTCTGTTGATCATATTTAGTATGATTGATTGTTCATTATCCCATAAATTAATGAATTATTCTGAATTTTTAGGAAATGGGGATTTGAGAAGCTAGTGTACAAGGATGTGAAGAAGGCGTGAGGAGGGATCAGAAATGTGCAACCGCTCAACGTGTATGCGACGAGAGTGCACATGTCGAATAATGTGGGGAAGTCAACATATAAGACGGAGGGGCGGATTAAGCACTTTCACTACCACGGGACAATCGTCGATCGGCGTGAGCCACACATGCAACTTTTTTTGTGTATATGAATATGCAGGAAAAACTGTTATCCTTAAGATTTATCCGTGCTTACCATCTTTTAAGGCAGAGTTCATTGCATCTGTTCCTCTAACAAGAATTCGAGATATTGCTCATAGAAATGATATCCCATACGACCTTAAGGTTATTGATTAAGTAATAATATTCACTTAATCATTTATTTTATTGTGAAAAGTTTTTGTTTTTGAGACGCTGACATCGTACTGTATCGATATTACAACAAGAAATTAAGTATACGATACAAAATAAGCTTCATAAAGATGCTGGCCCTGAAGATTTAGTTGCCACCAAAGCAATGCTCGCAAGAATTACGAAAAAGCCCGGAGAATACAGTGAAGCTTTTGTTGAGCGGTTTAGGATATTTCATCAAGAACTAAAAGATTTCTTCAATGATGGAAGGTAGTTAGTCTACATGCATTTTATGATCTACTCTCTCTCTCTGCCCTACCCCCCTTTTATTTTCAGAATTCTGAAGTGTATTAATGTGATTCTACCCCCCTTTATAAGAACAAAGTGCTAAAAAAAAAAAAATTTTACCCAACTATTCTGATTCTAACCTGCTGTGCATATGCAGCTAATCTTGTGTGTTTTTTTCATTAAATGAAAATTTCATTATGATATTTTTCAGTAGCAACAGGGAACTAGATTTATTTTTATTTATTTTTAATAACTATTTTTTTCCATTACCTTTAATCATAAGTTAGGTGTGCTATACGAAAATTTATTCTCTGATCTTATTGGGTTTCATGGGTAGTGGTTTAATTGATAATATGAAACTAACTACAATCTCAAATTGGAGCTATTGCACAAACGTTTTTGAAATAATTATACTAGTGAATTGTGGTGTTGGATCTGGGCATTTCGAATTAAGTATCATACACAATTCTCAATTCTAGGACAAACAAGCACTTGGTGAGTCATGTCTTGAGAATTCGATACTTTCGTCATTCTTACATTTTTAGGCACCTCTCAGGGGAGGTTTGTACAAGCGTGTAGGTAATGAGATGCCGAAATACGAGTGTGTGACCTCATTACTGGTGGACAATGGAATAAAGACTTCATTTAAAATTCTTATATTGTTGATGGAATTAAGTATTGAAATCCCAATTCAATAGAATTTTAGACTTTGGAATTACAATGCAAAGAGGTGTCTACCCCGCCATAGATGAGAATATTTGAATAAAACTTTTAGTGCAAAAAATAAAATAAGATTTAGGTGACGAAAAAACACGCATTGAAATACCACGATGTGCTCACTCGGCAAGAAACTATTAGAAAATTTCAGTGCAATTCCAAAATGAAGTTGGGCGTCTTGAGGTTTTTCGTATTCATACGAAGAACATGAAGCTTGCTGAAGATGTAAGCTTTTTTTTATTTAAATCTTTTTAAGTAAAAAAAGATGAATTTGCGATGTTGATTTGGGTTTTAGATTATTTGTTTTGCAGGTTGATTTGGAAAGAATTGCCAAGGACACGCATAGTTACATGAATTATGAAAAATCCTACGATAATTTTCAAAATATTATATTACCAGACCCTCACTAGTGCAGAAAATCTATTCTACAACAGTCAATCTAGAACGCCTCAGAAAAAGACGTTCTAAAATATAAGCCGGTGGCATTTTCGTAATAAAAGTGTCATATACCAGAACGCCCTTTTTAAAGACGTTTTGGTATATTAGATATCTAGAACGTCTTTAAAAAAAATGTTCTGGTATATTTTATATCTAGAACGTCTTTATAAAAGACGTTCTGGTATATTATATATATCTAGAACGTCTTTATAAAAGACGTTGTGGTATATTCGATATACCAGAACGCCTTTTTGAAAGACGTTCTGGTAAATTAGATATCTAGAACAACTTAAAAAAGGCGATCTAGTATATTGTATTATTTAGAATGTATTTTGGAAGGGCGTTCTAGTATATCATATTATTTTAAAACCATTTTACCTTACCTTTTTGGATAGACCTAAAAAAAAAAACGACTGTTCATCTCCTCTCCTCTGCACCCGATATCTCCTCTCCTCTGCACCTGATTCAACCCACCCTTCCCAACAACCACCAATGGCTGTTGCAATCGAAGTAACCAAAATTTGAGAATTTTGTTCAATTTTTCTATTCCAGACTTTCATGCTCTCTCAAAAATTCACAATGGCAACGACAACAACATCTAAAGTCGAAAACCCTACAGATCTCAAAGAGGGGAAAGATCGTTGTTTTTCTGTGACCATCGAAGTACATCGCCAGTGGTGGATTGAGGTGGATCTCGGTCGGAAAAGGTCTAGTTGCGGTGGAAAGTTGGGTCCCTTTATCCCGACGGCATCTACGTGTCGCCAATTTATTGTAATTACGAACCAGGATTCCTGAGCCGACAACCCTTGGGGTTTTCCCCGTTCAATCTAGCCAGAAAACTCAAATTCACGGCAACGGCAGCAGCCCTTTATTGCAACAAGGAGTTTTTTCTCGTCTTATTTAATTATACATTGAGTTTTACTCTCGGTTTATTTGCTGTTGTTCTTTCTGATTACAGGCCGGTGGTCAAGGAGTCTGCTGACGCTAAAATGGGCCGAAGAACGGGCTACACCTGAGCAACTGGGCTGTTGAACCAATCGGGTCGGTCCACTGTGGCTACCACCGTGAACGGATAGCAAGCTGCTGCGTCAAATTGAAGATTCAGGCCTCGTTTGAAGCGGCTTATAAATTTGGCTAATTACGGATTGCTGTCCGGGCCATTCGAGATTCGAACAACGAAGAAAAACTCCGTTTTGATCAACTAGGTACTCTATTTATAATTACACTATTTATAAATTACTTATTTACTGGGTATATAGATCTTTGATTTGTATGTTAGATTAGGGTTAGGGTTTGTAACTTTTGTCGTGTGAAAATTGGGATATTATAACTTGGAGTAATACAAATTCGTATTTATTTTTATCTTTTTTTTTTTACATTCAACCGTTTCCTTTTTTTCCCCCAATAAATCCCTTGATTTTGGCCTGTGCCTTTGGAGGTTATGCTTCTTTTGAAAGAAACTTCCTTGTGTGCTTTTCCTATAATGTATATATTTATTTTACTTTTATGTCAATTTTGGTTTAAGGACACATTCTCAGTTTTTGTTGTCCTTTTGTAGTATCTTCTTCTTAAAATTATTTATATGAAGGCATAAATGTGAATGTAGAATACCTTTTTCCGAGGGAAAAATCGAGGGAAAAGATTCCCCTCGGAATTTTCGAGGGACAAACCGAGGGAGTAGAATATCCCTCGGTTTTTTCCGAGGGAAATATTTTCCATCGGTTTTTCCCTCGGAAATCCGGCGCCAATATTTTCCGCCATAATCACCGAAGGATTTCCGATGAAAATTTTTTCCTAGGGAAAATAGTCCTCGAAAACCGAGGGGAAAGAATTTCCCTCGGAATTGTATTATTATTTTTTTAAAAGAAAAATTAAAAATACCGAGGGGTGTTTTTTCTCGCGGAATCAAACCGAGGGACTGGTGAAACCCTCGGTTTGAAACCGAGGGAAATTCATTCCCTCAGTTTTTTTTAAATTGAAAAATAAACCGAGGGTTTACATTTCCCTCGGTTTGAAACCGAGGGACCAAGCCTTCCCTCGGTTTCAAACCAAGGGAAATATAAACCCTCGGTTTATTCAATTATTTATAAAATAAAAAAATAGAAAAAAACTAGAAAAAATAAAAAAATTAGTAAAAAATATAAACGAAACCCAAGAATTTACGACCGGGGAGGGGAGGGTGAACCTCGGCGTCGCGGAACCACGAGGGTCGGGCGCCGATCGTTTAGTACGCATTTTCTATTTTTTTAGGATTTTAAATGAAAAATAGAAAAAAAAACTCGAAAAAATAGAAAAATTAGTAAAAAATAGAAAACAAAATCTCAAGAATTTACGAATATAATTGAGATTGAAAGTTGGTTCAACTATTAAAATATTTTTTCCTAGGTTGTTACCATAAATTAACTAATTAACAATAATTGAGTCCTCGTTATTTCCAAACTTCCTCATAACAAAAAAAAAAAGGAAAAAGAAACACATGAAAGTTAAAAAGGAAAGAAAACAAAGCAAATTATGTTCTCTTATATACATCTCAATTTTTATTAAATTAATTATATTATTTATTTAGATAACTCTCCTCCTAAACTATTTAAATCCCTTTTTAGGATTTGATGATTATTTTTTGGGTTTTTTCTTTTGCAGATGGACAGCGCGATTGAAAAATAGAGAGAAAGCAAATTATGCGTAAGAAAATATGGGCGGCAAAACTATCGATCGATCAACTCTTTCGGTTGGAAACGCGAAGCGTCGTGATTTTGCCGAAGGGGGCGAGGGGTGCATCTTGAATAGCATGGAATGGTTTTGAACGGATTATTATTTCGTGTAACTTCATGAAAAAGAAAAAATGGCCGTTTACAAAGATGGAAGACTTGTAAACAAAAAGAATATTGTTGGCTATGATTTCGGGTCGTTGATGGGAATCCACTCCCGACTCTTTGGAACTCTCTAAAAAGCATGATTTCGGTAAGTCTAATTTGTTTGATGGGCAAATATAAAATCGGAAATTGAGGGACGGGGGGGGGGTGCGCAGGATATCACCCGGTTGCCTGGTTTACCATCGCAAGATGCACACGTGTGGACATGATTAACGATGTTAGTGGTGTGCTTAAACCCGGGAGGTATTACATTTTATGAAATCGGAAATATATCTTTGTTTTCTTCAAAATTTAAATAAAAATTGTTTGTATGCTAATTATAAGTGTTTTTTTTTTCGATTGCAGAATAACTCTATTACTCAGCCCGCCCGGGTGTGGGAAAACTACACTGCTGAAAGCTCTATCAGGGAATTTGGACAAATCGCTAAAGGTGATTTTATCATGCTCGTATTTTCTTAATTGGAGTCGTTTGTCGAAATTAGTATGATGCTTAAAGATTTCTTTTTGGTCTATGGTAGGTTACCGACGAGATCTCGTATAATGAATATAATCTCGACGAGTTTGTACCCAAGAAAACTTTGGCTTATATCGGCCAATACGATCTGCACGCCCCGAAAATGACCGTTAGAGAGATACTCGAATTTTCGTCGCATTGTCAGGGTATCGGTAGTAGGGCAGATAAAAAAATATTATACAAAAAAGAATATTATAGATTATTTAGTTTTTTTATATCAAGATTATTTTAAGTAATCTCTTCCTTTTATTTTGATATTTTTTTAAGAAATTATGACTGAGGTTATTAGAAAGGAGAGAGAAGCCAAACTTGTTCCAGATCCTGATGTAGATACTTACATGAAGGTAAAAAAAATTTCAGTTGTCCCATATTGTGAATATAGCTGTCAGAATCGGGCCGGCTAGAAATTGATTTTTTTTTGCCCGGCCGGCACAGCCCGACTGATGTTGCCATTTTGACAGTTCTACTCACTGGTTATCTGTGGCATGTTGTGTCGTAACACTTCGACTTTATTTGCGCAGGCGATATCGGTGGAAGGGCAAAAGACGACTATGCAGATAGAGTACACATTGAAAGTATTTCTTTTAATCTTTTCGTAGATGCATTTATTAATTTAATTCATTCTGGATATATTGCTATTGAGCATTTTGTAGTTAATAATAATATTTTGTGTGTATTTCAGATTCTTGGCCTGACACTTTCTACGGAGATGATATGAGGAGAGGTATTTCCGGTGGCCAAAAGAAGAGACTCACAACAAGTAATTTAATTTAATTTGGATTTTTTTTCTTAAATGATCATTTGCTAGCACATACGTGCAAGCAAACAAGGGGTAAAAATAGATATATAAACTTGATGCTCCATTTGGATAATCGATTTGGGTGATAAAAAATTGCTTGTTTTTAAAGGAAAATAAGAAGCTTTTACATTGCATTTAGGATATTTTTATGTTAATTTGAACCCAAAATCATTTCTTTTGTTCATAATATTCAACTCCAAGAAGTTCATGGAATTATATTATGTTGTTAAGAAGAAAAACACTAGCAAAACTGGTGTTCATTTATCTAACTTTTCATGTTCATATACCTTACACTAGAAATTACACATTTTTAACTTTTATTTTAATTAATTATATTTTCTAATTTTACATGAGAGATGTGTGGATTGCAATTTGCAACAGCTTGTTTCTACATTAGTTGTTGATAAACATGAAGATGAAAACATGTTTACAGTGGTTTGAGTTTTTACAAGCCAAGTCGGTTACCGTGCAATAAAATACAACTTCAATGAATCAAATTTCTCAGGACTAGATATAATCTGATACATAATATAATATATTAATATACCTGATAATAAGTCAAAATGGCCTTAATGTCGAGGATATACATAATCTAATACATTTAATAAATTTTATTTGTTAAACTTTTTGTACATATTCGTTCACACTGAATGCTACTATATAAGTATTTAACATGTTATTTTTACTAGAAAATCGACTGTCATTCTGATTTTTGGTGTTAATGGAGGTGGTAAGACTACATGTCTTGGTAATTTTTTGAATTTTGTGAAGATGTTACCATTGTTGAACATCTAAAGTAATAATAAATTTTAGTTAGATGTCAGATGGTTATCAATCTTTTTTTGGAATATGGATTAACTTTCAGGGACTTTTACTGAGGAGCTGCTAAAGAAGCAAGAAATGTCGAAGCTCGTGACGTCCTCCATGGCTGAAATCATGGAGGCATTCTTCGCTAGCTCGGTGACCTCGCCGAGTGAGTTTTCAGTTTTCAGATTCCTTTTCAAAGTTTTACGGTTTGTTATATCGGAATTTTTGTTATATTAGATGAATTGTGAGGGATTTGGAGTTTTATGGATATAACGGTTTACTCTGCCGGAGTTTTTATCTTCATTTTTAATTTATTTTCTGCTTTGTGTTGGTCTCAGGTTGTTTTTGCTTGAATTTTGGTGTTTTAAATATATTATTTTATATTTAAACCTTCTGTTGCAATTGTTTTTTCTCTGAGTTTTGGTATTTTGGATAAATATAAATATAAATTATATACGGATAAATAGTAACTTTATAACTACATCTAATTCATTAATTAAAGCGCTTATCGACTAACTGGATTTGTTATAATCTCTATTCTCTCTGTCATTCAGAAATAGAAAAAGTTAATTTTTTGGTAAGTAATGCAATCTCAGATGGATAATATCAACGTCATGGTTAGTGAATTTGCCATGCAGTTTCATGTTATTATATTAACTTGCATTTCTATAAAAAAAAAAAGCTGAGATACCATTTCTTGACAAGGTAAAGATAAAGGAGTCAATGGAGAAGGCCTTCTGGGATGTCGTTGTTGAATCTGTGAAACAGAACAAGCCTGATAACACCCGTGTTATGGAATTGAAGAGGGAGGTGAGGGATGGGATTTGTGCGCTGGCCCCTCAAAGGTGGAGAGGAGAAATTAATGAAGCCATTGACCTTGAAATTCTCATTCAGGTATGTTTTCGTCCTCATCAGTGGTTTTGGTTTGATTCAAGGCCAACTTAGGGCCGAAGTCCTCAAACTGCATCACATCTTCGAAGCTCAACTAGTCGAACGAATTCTAACTGTAAAGTTGGATGATAGTGGTGGTGTTTTTTTTTTTTTTCTCAGATAACTCATCAATGTTTGCTACATATAGGCTTTAATCACTCTTTCGGTTTTCATAATTCTCAGGTTAGCAGCATAACTATGGGGTTGAATACGTTCAATAACCTGAGGCAATTATCATTGCACCTTTTGGCCTCAAATAATGTCAATTCGCTCTCGCTGGCTCCATTTTTACAAATATGCCCACTCCTACAAGAATTTCACTCGGATGTAAGTTTTTAAACTGCATTTTTTTTTTTAGTGTCTTGATTAGCAAATATACATTGTTGTAAGAAGTTCTTTATTGACAAGTTAGACTCAGAATTGAAGTCCTAAAATTTAACCTTTCACCTTGGTTTTTGTGGACTTACTTTTTGGAATACGATGATGGAAGAGAAGTGGAGAGTCAGGTTTCAGTAATTCATTCGGAGCTGAAGAAAGTGGAAATTATGGAAACAAACTAGGTAATGAAACATATTTTGGAGTGTAAGAAACAAACTATTTGTGGATAACTTGAATGGTAGTAAAATAGGTACTCGTCTTTTAGTGATTTCTATTTTAACATTTGGTGATCTTGTATTTGGTGACTTGTGTTGTTCATATTGACATCTTTTGGTGACTGTGTATTATTGTGATTAATGAATGATTTTTGGATTATATAAATAACAGGTGTTTTGTGAAAAAATTGTGATTTAAATAGATATTTAAAATTATGATTTATGAAAGATGAAACGATTTGAAGAAAAACCTGGAATTCCAAAACTGTCAAATCTAGAACGTCTTTCTTAAAGGCGTTCTAGAAAATGTATATACTAGAACATCTTTCTCAAAGACGTTCTAGAAAATGTATATTCCAGAACGTCTTTTTCGGAAAGACGTTCTTGAAAGTTTATTTTCTAGAACGTCTTTCTCAAAGGAGTTCTAGAAAATGTATATTCTAGAACGTCCTTTTTGAAAAGGCATTCTGGAAAATGTATATTCTAGAACGTCTCTTTCGTAATGGCGTTCTAGAAAATATATATTCTAGAACGTCCTTTTCGAAAGACGTTCTGGAAAATGTATATTCTAGAACGTCTCTTCTGTAAAGGCGTTCTAGAAGATTTATATTCTAGAACGTCTTTTTTGTAACCGTTCTAGAATGTTATTTTCTAGAACAGATTAACCGGGAAAAACTGTTTTCAAGAATGGGTAAATTATTTTTCTAGAACGTATAAAATAACCGTTCTAGAATATCGGATATTCTAGAACGCCTCAGAAAGTTGTTCTGGAAATCTAGAACAGCTCTAGTCAGAACTCCTGGGTAGGGCGTTCTAGAATAACTGAAATAGGACGTTCTAGAAAACTGTTTCTGCACTAGTGCTTGGTAGCAAAATCCATAGCTGGTGAAGCTGGAGTTCCATTTTATCAAATGGCTGAATCAGAATTTGTCGAAGTGTTAGTTGGTGTCGGTTCTGCTCGTATCAGGGATTTATTCAAAAGAGCCAAGGTAACTGGTACTGATTTTATTTTTATTTTTTGCTTAGACTTAGATATTGATGGTCAGTTATGCTAGGATATCCTTGATCAAAAGAGCCATTTGTAGTAGTTATACTTTGAGATATGTTGCTCCAATTAATTTTCTGAACATGGGGTTAGAATTTTGAAACATATGAAACGTATTCTAATGATTGTGATTTGAAATTTCTGTTATAGTTTTTTGTCCTGGATGGAATGTTTAACACAACATCCACTTTATTTATTCTATGCTTGGCAAATTACAGAAATTTTATCAAGTATAATAAATTTCGAAATATATGTTCTTCTACTGGTAAATAGACCATCTGTCATATTCATTGATGAAATTGATGCACTGGCGACAAGGTATGGGCATTTTAATGTCTACAGACAACTTAATGTTATTTCCTAAGCCTTAATAAATTTAATTGTTGGTTTTTGAATTTTACTGATACATAGGCGGCAAGGATTAACGCGTGAATCAATAGATCAGCTATACAACGCAGCAACACAAGAAAGTGAGACTACATTGGACCAACTCTTGATAGAACTTGATGGGTTTGATACATGCAAAGGCGTTATATTCTTGGGCGCCACTAATCCGATGGATTTGCTAGATCCTGCCCTTCTTCGTCCGGGTCGGTTAGATTGTTTAAATAAATATTAGAAAATATTTTAACTTTACATGAAAATTTAAGAAAAGTGTGCGATAAATGACAATAAGAAATTATTCATTCTTCTAATTATTGTGTTGTTTTTTCGTCTTCAAGCGATGGATCTCAATTCCCCGAAGAAGGTGATTCTTCCTCGGGTACTTACTCCATTACATTAGTTGTTTCAATTTATTCCGCATAATTTTTCTTTTTTATTTTCTAATTACTGCCACTTTAATTTTGTCCTCGGAAAATTTTACCGAGGACAGTTTTTCCGAGGGAACGTTGCCCTCGGTTTTTCCCTCGGTTTCTCCAAAAACCGAGGGAATTTTCCTAAAAACCGAGGGAAAAATCCCTCGGAAAATTGTGTTTTTTTTGTAGTGTTTGTTTAAAAATAATTGAATATTTGTACCTTTTGTCAAGGATAGATTTTCCAAAAAGGGTTATTTTGATTCTGAGTGTTTGCATATTGGAGTTTGCTTTTCTTTTTTTCTTTTTCCCCCCTTCAATTAAAAGATTTAAGCGAATGAATCGATTTTTAAGGACGTCAAATTAAGCTTCGATAAGAGAAAAGCAAAAGCAGCAGGCCCTTATGATGACACCAAGAGAAGAACAACCTCTGATGCCATTACTGAATCTTTTGTTGAAGTATGTTATACATCTTGTTCCTATTTTTTCCCCTGTTGGTCAGTATAACATGAAGTAAGATGTTTGATTATTGTTACTTTTAACTGGAGTTTGCGTTATATTTATTTAATTAAAAGATTTAAATGAATGAATGGATTTTCAGAATGTGAAAACTGATGGTGACAGTGAAATCTATATAGAGTCTTCCACCATGGGTTTTGCAGGAGATAAGGGCAAAGCAATATCTGCCGATCCCACTAATGACGACGAGCTTTTTGATATATCTGATGATGATGTATGATGTTTGTACATCTTCATTACTTTTTTTTGTTTTGTTTTGGTTTTTTGCTGAGTGTAAAATGATGGATCATGTCATTATCGTTAAAGTTTTTTATTATTAGTGATTTTGGTGTATTCCTGCTTTCATTTCTTTTTTTTTAATTTTCTTTTTCAACTTTCTAGAAGGTAACGTTTGTATACCCGTTCTAGAAAATAGACTTTTTAGAACATCTTTTCTAAAAACCATTTTTCCAGATCGGTTTTTGAAAAGACGTTCTGGAAAGTGATACTTTCTAGAACATCTTTTCTAAAAACCGTTCTGGAAAGTATAAATTTCCAGATCCTTATTTTATAAAATACTATTCTGGAAAGTGTCACATACCAGAACGGTGTTTTTGAAAAACCGTTCTTGAAAGTGGCGGTTCAATATGGGATGGTACTGTTCTAGAACAGAAAATTTATTTTCTAAAACGCCTCTTTTTCCCCTTCTAGAAAGTCTGCCAAACGAGAAGGGTATAAAAAGGCGTTTTGGAAAGTACAGACTTTCTAGAACTATGTCACTACAGAAGGCACAAAAAGGCATTCTGGATAGGCAGTATTACCCTTCTAGATATGCATTTTCTGCACTAGTGAAAATTGAAATGGGGATTTGAAACGCAATGAAAGAAAACATAAGCTACAATCTAATAATCAACACAAAAGCAATTATAACAACACAAGAACAACACATAATAATAAGGAGAAATATTACTACCAATTTCACTCCAAACAAATCTCAAAGGTTTGTTACAATATTCAAAAGATAAATCAAGTCTTCAACACAAAAGCAACTACAAAGGATGGAGATGTCACCTTCTCCAACAGCTCAATAAGAGAAATTAACACTAACTAACTAACTAAACTAAACTACTCTAAGGATTATAAACTAAGGTTTCAAAATGCAATGGAATAGTAAAAGCTTGGAGGAGATTGAACAAGTTCAAAAATCAATCAAGTGGAGGATAAGGTTGGTGGAGAAAAGGCTGGGATATACACACACACACATATATATATAGATATATATATATATATAGTTGCAGGGGCAAAATCATCAAAATGGGCCAAAAATCCCAAAATTCCTTGCGAGGCAGTCGATCGGGCTGACTACCAGTCGATCGACTGAAGACATGTCGATCGACTTCTTTGTTGTCAAACGGCCTAGCCTCTATCAAGCAGTTGATTCTGGATGGGTCAGTCGATCGACTGGACTAGTAGTCGATCGACTGGGATGACGGCTTCCAGCTTGGTTTTCTCGTTTTCCCCTCAAGAACGTCTGTCGGTCATCATTCCTTGTTCGCGCTATGTTCCTTTATTCTTCTCCACTTGTCTGTTCCATAGCGAGTCTAATAGAATGACCTAAGCGTGTGCGGGTCACGCATGGTCATTCTACGATAAAAAATATAAAAACGAGTGAAAATCTATGAAAGCGTAATAGAAATCGCACAAATGCTACAAAAACCTAAAACTAACAAAATAGTCCTAAGCGACTCCTAACACCCATAGATGTAAGCGAAACACATGCAAATGCGATACAAAAAGGTAAAACAAATACGAATAAAAACATGCAAACCACTTATCATTTTAGGAACGTGGGGTGATTTTCACTGGGGTTTCATTAGAAAAATATCACCAAGCATGTACGTATTTACACGTGTCATGTAATTCAACCAACAGTAACCACAATACGATTGATCAACTTGTTCAGTTGGAAACAAAAAGAAATGAAGTATCGTAATTTTTATGAAGGTGCCACGAGGTATTTTATTTGTTTTAGAACCAAAAGAATTAGTAATTGATCGGTAAATACGCTTTTTCTTTTCTTTTTTTAATCAAAAATACCGACGGGGGAAAATTCCCCTCGAAAAACACTGAGGCGAACTAATTCCCCTTAGGAATTTTCGAAGGGCTCCTCGGTCCTTGCCCTAAAAATAGCAGGGGGACACCCCCACTGCTTTCATTTTACAGAAAAAGAAAAAAGAACAACAGCTACAGTCAACCGCGTCGAGCCACCGCCGCTGACCAACCCGCCACCTCCAACATCCCGTCAGCCACGAGCCACCACCGTCGCCATGAGCCACCGCCGCTTCCAACCGTGCACCGCCACCGCCGCCTTTGAAGGTACTATTTCTCTTTATTTTTTAATTTGAATTTATGTTTTAATTGTTTTATCGATTATATTTTTTATTTATATAATTACGGTTTAATTTAGGGTTATTGTATAATATATTTTTAATTTAGGATTTATTTTATAATTAGAGTATAATAAGGGCGTTACTGTATAATTAGGGTTCAATTATACAATTAGGGTTTAATTTTAATTTTTTTAATTATGGTTAATTTATGGTTTATTGTATAACTAGGGTTTAATTTAGGGCTTGTATAATTATGGTTTAATTTAGGGATTATTTTATAATTATAGTTTAATTATGCAATTAGGATTTGATTATACAATTAGGGTTTAATTTAGGGGTTATTTTATAATATGATTTAATTTAGGGTTTATTGTATAATTAGAATTTGCTTTAGGGAGTTATTGTATAATTAGGGTTTAATTTAGGAGTTATTTTATAATTATGGTCTAATTATGCAATTAGGGTTCGATTTCACAATTAGAATTTAATTTAGGGATTATTGTATAATTATGGTATTAGGGTTTAATTTAGGGGTTTCTTGTATATTTAGGGTTTAATTTAGGGATTATTATATAGTTTTGGCTTAATTATGAATTTCGGGTTCGATTATGTAATAATGGTTTAGTTTAGGGGTTATTGTATAATTAGAGTTTAATATGCAATCAGGGTTCGATTATGCAATTAGAGTTCTTTACTGTTCATTAATGGTTTAATTATGCATTTATCTTTTAAAGTGTATGTGATGGTGGTTTTTAAATGCCGTGGTGATCGATTGTATTTAAGATATCTATTATGGTTTATTGATATTGTATATATGTTGTGATTGATTAATCTTGTGCTTGGTTGGGTGACATCGGTGATGACGTGGTGTACGACGCCGGCAGGAAGGTTTGGTCCCTCTAATAATGGTTTTTCAAAATTATTTTAAATAATGATGGTGCTTTTGAAAAGTTTTAAATTGTTGGTGATGGTGGTTTTGAAATAACTTGGTGAGTGGTAAGTGGATGTTGTGTTTAGGATATATATATTTTGGTTTGTTGATATTGTTTACATGTTGTGATTTATTGGTTGATGTATACGTCAGTGATGAAGTGGTTTACAGCGACGGACGGGAGGTTTCGTCCCTCTAACAACGGGGTTTAAAATAAATTTGATTTACAATATAATCTTTCTTTCTACACTCAAACATATACCTTAAACTCGTTTGAGATTTAGTATAGAATAGAGATACTAAATCCTGAATTGTCCACTTATTTGGACAGTTTGAGAGCGTGATTGTAATATGGATTATCTTATGTGTATGTTTTCTTTGTTGATTATAAAATCCTGGTTCAGTAACTCTCTTTTGTTCTCGGTGCACTGCAGTATATGTGTTCTTAGATAACTAAAGGGAGATGCTGCCAAAGTTTTTAGTCAACAAACTTCATATACTAAGATGTTTTACAAACTTCAAACCAAATTCTGCTTAATTTGATTTTTCGATCCGATTTCAGATAAACTGACAGCATCCCTAAATCGTCGGAGCTCTGTGGCGTGAACTGGGTCCAGGTTGCAAAATCCATAAGTTGTTGTTGCTGTGATGGGTCAAGTACAATAGCAGGCTGCACTTCTGAAAGGTACTGCGGGCCATAGAGGATCAGCGTTCGGGCCGAGAGCATGGACTAGCTTGAACTTACTAAATTGGCTTCGCCGGAACCCATATCGTAAGCAGCATTTGCTGCAGCAGAATAAACCAATTTAAAAACTGGATAACATACTCTATATGGCTAATTATGGACAACAGTAGATAATTGGTCTTCGTGCCGAGTGAATTTGAGAAATACTAAACCTATCACGCTTTCGATATAACAAACATTGTGGGTATCGGACGACTTGCCGCCTAAAAATTTCATAAAGCTTAGCCGCTTGCAAGGGAAACCAGCAACTTCATGACGTGAGGGAAAGGTAGATTAGGCTCTGAAGGTTTCTTGATTCTTGGTCACAATATTTTCTTTCTTCTTATAATTATTCACATTATTACGAAAATAAAAAACACAATGGCCAAATTAGAAATAAGAGGCTCAAACTAACATCAAACTCATAGTGGTACGGGGCCCTGATTTTGCTCATCCCTTTCAGTGCTGTCTGCTGAAAACAATCCGAAGAAAAAAGGTTACCGAAATGACATCAAACTTTACACCACCTGCCAAACCTCTACAAACCTTTTACTCGTTTCTCTTCATTTTGTTCACATGTTTTAACTTCTTTTTTGCTGAAATCGGCTTGAACCACATCAGAACAGAGATATTTTGTAAGTTTTTGGAATATCAAAATTTAAAAGTATATTAATTGTACATATGAAATGTTTATTATTATTATTATTATTATTATTATTATTATTATTATTATTATTATATCAACATCATTATTCTTTTATTATTATTATTAAAATATAAAATTAGGGGTTGTGT
The DNA here is from genome assembly GCA_014905375.1 of Phtheirospermum japonicum. Classification (NCBI taxonomy): domain Eukaryota; kingdom Viridiplantae; phylum Streptophyta; class Magnoliopsida; order Lamiales; family Orobanchaceae; genus Phtheirospermum; species Phtheirospermum japonicum. Next base: position 296,915 of record BMAC01000762.1, read on the forward strand.
ATATGACTTTTGACTAATTCGAAATTAGTAATTCCTTTTTCAGAGGGAAAGAGTAAAATAAGTGTGATTGGACGAGCTTTTATTTCTTTCTCTCATTTTTTGAGAGAATATATGAAAATACATGTTAAAAAAAGTATGAGTGAATCTTGGAAGTATCAATGGTTGTGGGATGAAAATAATATAGATGATAGTTTATGTGATATAAAATTAGTAAATTAATGATAGTTTGCACCCTAAAAATTAATAACTTGACCCTACAGATAAAAGCACACTAATAATATTTTAAATACATTAGAATTTTATTAAACCAACCCATGAACTTCCTATTTTACCCACATCTAATAAATAATATAAATAAAAAAAATTATAAAATATAAAAAGGAAAAAATGGAGAAGACGTACAGAAAACTAAGAAGAAAAGAAAGGAAAAAAACCGAAAAAGAAAGGAAAACAAAAGGTGCGTAAAATGAAGAATTCTTTTCCAAAACCTTTTGTAAAAAAAAAATTAGGAGATGAATCATATTAAGCAATCAAACATTTAGGGTAAGTTTCTTCATCTTTGTGAAAATTGATGTTCCTCCAAAGAAAATTGAAAAAAAAAAAAAAGAATCTATCCTACCATAGGGTTCGACTCTGATTTCACGAACAATGAAACAAAGTTCGATTTTTTTTTCCGAACAAACGTGTAATGTTCGAATTTTTTTGAACAAATGCGTAATGTTCGAATATGAACAGCTGTGTAATGTTCGAGAATTTTTTTAGAACACTCTGCTGTTAACAAAAAAAAAATGTTCGAAGCAGATTTTTGAATTTGAAATCCATGTTCGAAAATCTGGTCTGAACAGACTGTTTTTTTCCAAACAACCTGTTTATTTTCATCATTACCAGTTCGAACACATTTCTGACAATGAACCTTAATGAACTATTTTATGACAAAAAAGTAATGAAAAACTACAAAAATAGAATGTGATTATTGTAACACTAAAAACTGTAGAGTAGACCGGTATCATTCATCTTATTTATTATCATTCTCCATTATTGAATTTTGTTTTGAGGTAGGATTTGAAATGCGTCTTAAAAAGTTTTGGGAGGAAAAAATTATTTTTTTTAATGTTTAAATTAATTTTATGAGAAGGTTATTTTTATCTTTTTATACATATTTAATTAATCAAATTTTGAGGTGCACCCGGCGCCTAGTTAAAAATAGGTGATCGTGTGAATAGTATATTTGTAGAAAGATGTATTGTGGCTTTTTTTAAAGAGTAAGTAGACATGATTGAAGAGAAAAAAAAAAAAAGAGAATAGGTAATTAGTGATTTTTTTCCCTAATGGAAAATCATAAATTCGGAATAAAAAAAATAAATATCATTGAAAATAAAATATTTTTTTAACCAAGGACAATCTCTACATTTCACGGATTTGATAGGATTAGCCTGTTTCAATTGCCCTCCGAGCTAAACCCAACAATTCATCAATTTAACCTGTTCCTTTAAAATGAGAATTGTAACCACCAATTTTTTTGTGAAATTCTTTTATACGAATCGGCACAATTACGATTTGTGGATGAAAGTTTTTAAGAAACTATAGAGGAAACCGTAATTTAGTTTGATAATCATTTGGTGAAAACTATAGCAATCGCAAATAGTTAATTATTCATATACAAGAAAAAAAATAACATGATGCACTTAATAAATAATCACTTAAAATTATTATATACATTATATGAGATACACCACGTTAAAAATGAAAAGAATTAATGATTAAAGCAAACCGCTGCCATTTTTAAAGAGGACACTAAACTAGCGTCGTTTCTTAAAAAGAAAAGAAAAACGAAGAAAAGAAAGAAAAATATCCCGTCCGAAATTATGTATTTTTCTTCTTCTAAAATTGTGTTATTTCATTTGACTCTATACATAGGTAGAGTTTTTTTCCCCTTCGTGAAACCACTTTAGCCGGTAATTTATTATATGCACTTGATTAACTTTTCTACATGTATCTTATAAAAATTTATTATCACTGTAAAAAAAAAAGATGTTTAGTGACGCTTTTTTTTTTAAAGTGACGCTTATAAACGTCACAAATCACTTTACGTACGTTTGGAAAAGTGTCACGAATTATGTTGTTAAATTTGATGTCACTGATTTATTCATAACGCAAGATACATGCGTAGGTAAATTTCTAAACGTAATACTTTTTTCCTATCCCGTAATAAATATGAATTTGGTGACACTATTTTTTTTTTTGTCACAAATAGAGTTTTTTTAGACAACACTGATCAATTTTCGCGTCACTAAATTAACAACGTTTTTCATGAAGCAACGTTGTCAAATTCAAGACACCTTTAAAATTTAGCGTCATTAAGAAAATGAAATTTTTGGAAAAAATGTCACCAGAATAGAGACACATCTAAGTAATATCGTCATCAAATTCATTACGCTTTTAATGATTTGTGTCCTTAAATATGCTATATTTCAGTCTCTAAATTGGAGAAGCTTTAACACCTCACGTTGTAAAATATGCAACGATAAAATGTAGTCACAAGATTTGTGACGCTTTAATCTAAGTGGCTAACTCGATTACGCTTCTGACGACTTGTGTCATTAAATTAGAAATACTATTCATTTTGTGTCTTAAATATTATTATTATTATTATTATTATTATTATTATTATTGTTGTTGTTGTTGTTGTTGTTGTTGTTGTTGTTGTTGTTGTTGTTGTTGTTGTTGTTGTTGTTGATGATGATGATGATGGTCGATATCGTCATACCATGAGGGAAAAATGAACGATCTAGATAGGTTGATTCTCACCAAGCTGTACCGACGACCTGCCGAGCAGTGACGCCGAGCTGCACCTTGATTGGTCGAGCAGCGATGCCGAGACGAACCATCAATCTGCAGAGATGCGACGCCGAGCTGCACAGTCGATTTTCGTGCCACTAACGAGCTCGATTGTCATGTCACTGACGAGATTGGTGCCGCATACAACCTTAGCTGTCGTGCAAATGACAACTTCGACTATCGTGTCGAAGGAACACTTTTGACTAGCCGAGCTGACGAGCTGAACCGCGTTAATGGCCCCCCATCGACGAACGACGCAGAGCCTGCCGAGCATGCTCGTGCCATGCCGTCGAGCTGAAATGCACCGTCGATCAACTAGTGCCGAGCAACACCGAGCAGCGACGCCAAGCCTGTCGAACACGCTCGTGCCATGCCGCCGAGCACTCCTGCAGAGCTGAACTGCGTTGTCGACCACTCGCCGACGAGCGACACCGAGTAGCGACATCGGGCCTGCCGAGCACACCCGCGCCATGCCGTCGAGCACTCCTGCCGAGCTGAACCGCGCTGTTGCTGAACCAGTGACAATCGACGCTAAGTAGCGATGCTGAGCCTAACGAGCCCGCCCATGCTATGCCGCCGAGCACTCCTACCGAGCTTAACCACGTCGTCGGCCAACCGCCGACAAGCGACGCCAAGCCTGCCGAGCACGCCCATGCCATGCCGACGAGCACTCCTTTTGAGATTAACCGCGTCGTCGGCCAACCGTTGATAAGCGACGCCGAGCTTTCCAAGCACGCACACGCCATGTTGTCAAGTAGCCGAGCGCCTACTGAGCATGCCGAGCAGGAATGGTGAGCAGGAAACGCCCCGTCGACCAGTTTCCGTCGAGCCACCGCTGAGCAGAAAATGTCGAGCAAGGTGTGATCCTCCGACGCGTGCGCTACATGCTCAGTTCACTCCCGGTCACTTTTCGAGACAGAAATGCCGAGCAAAAGTAATAGACCGACGTCCCAGGGTTCGGTAGGTAAGAAAAATAGCTGAGGTCAGCACTAAGGCTGTGGAAAATAGTTGAGGTCGGAATTAAGGAGGTGGAAAATAGTTGAGGTCGGCATTGAGGCGGTGGAAATATAAGCAGGAAACTGATAAGCCAATAGAAAATAGAAAGGTGTCCAATTAGGGTTTTAAGAGAAAACTATAAATAGCCTTTTCAAGAGAGATAGAAGGATCCAGATTTTTAGAGAGAGAAACACATAGAGTGTTTTAGAGAGAGAAATCTAGTATCAAGAGAACTACACTGTAAAAGGATCCGACTAAGGCCGATCCGACCTGAATATAAGGAATAAAAATCAAGACATTTTTCCTACTCATTTTCTACTATTTTTTGTTGCTGATCTACTTGTTATTTCTGTATTGAAATTGCTTAGGCTACTCTCATATTAAACAAAATGGCACTAAAGGAAGGTTTCTTGTGATCTACAGTCCCACTCGCTCAATCAGCCCCTCTAATTATTTATTTTCAATTTTCTGTCCAATTTTTTTTTTTTCACGAGGAGCTGATTTTCATAACCTCATTGTGGTTAAAGTTTGAGGTAGGAGTTTTTTTTTTATTCTATTCATCACCATGAGCCCTTCAGAAAGTTCGACGAGAAATCCTGGAAAAGAGCATCGGGAAAAAACTGTTCAATAGGGTCCAAACAAGCTTGACCCGGAGCAGGTGCGATCGTTCATGCAGCACCCCGCTGTTGCTAGAGAATTTTAGGAAATGACGAGGAAGGCGGTAAAATTGATCCTGACAACAGAAGTTCTGGTCAGCAAACACAAAAACGCTGACCTTCTGAAAGGACAGTTAAAGTCGGACTCCATCAGAGATGCAGTTAGAAAGAACGGAAAGAGAAAGTTGGATGAGGAGGTCAAGTTGAGTGCCAAGAGCAGGCTCGATAGACCAACCATTGTACGACGCCTTACATTATCTTCCCCTCATAATGTCTTTGCTCGGCTCGAAAAGCCAGCCAGCAATGCATAGGAAGAAATCCCCGGGAGGTCGGTCAACATTAAAAGTATCGCCATGACCATTCCCCCATGGAAGCCAAACGACGAATCTGCCGGGCTGAAATTCCCGAAGTAGTGAATTGCCAAGTTGGAAGCTAAGAAAATTGCTACCCTAATCCAAAACACTTATCCGATTTTGCGACCAGCAATGATCATCTCGGCATGTGACGAAGAATCGCCCCTGTCCGTCCAGCTCCTCTCAGAACCACTAGGTACTATCAATGGCTATTTTGAGCTCGATGTTATCTCAATCGCGAGGGGATGGTCTCTTTAAGTGGCGTACAAGGGTTCGCTCACCAGGTCTGATGATCTAGATGCCAAAGTCTCAGTACGACTCGACCTCCTAGCGGATTTAGATGTTCGAGACTTTTTTGCCCGAGGAGCTCGCCAAGCATCAACCGCGAAGTCCTGACCAGGGAGGTTGTCCAGGGGTTAGAGTTGAGCCAATCCAACCCCGAAGTCGTCGCTTGAAACCCAGTTCGATCTGGTCTCAAACTCTGCACCCAAGTTGGCCCATCATTTGGCTCGTCTTCAGAATGGTCAACCAAACTGTAGTGCCATTCTGGGTAGAACCCACTCCGATATCCGAACTCACATCCCCTCACGAATTACCCATCAAGTCCGAATGGCTGGCCCTGGTTGAACTGATGGTACTCACTGGGATGAATATCATCGCACAAAGATTGCTTGAAGACGAAGGGTCGCCCTTGGCCAAAGATCTCTCCCGTGCCAAAACTCCCGTATTGGTTGAACCCGAGCTTGCCGACCTGGCTCTGTTGGGGTCCGGACTGGATGGCACCTCGGCCAGCCCTTTCGAAGCTCCAGAATTCAACCGAGGAATAACTCGGACTATTAAACATGAGGAAGATTTAAAAGAAAGAGAGTACCTTTGAAAATAGAGAAATTCGAGGCGCAGGAATTGGTCGAATGGGAACTGAAAAGAAATTATTTGACAGAAGGACTGTGTTTGCAAAAATACGTATGTGCCTTTGCTGAAAGTTGTAGGAGCAAAGAGAGAATGAAGGTGAATATGAGAGATGAGGAGAAAATGAAAACTAAGGGGTTTACTTATAGAAGAAGAGGGGAATCAAAAGTCACAAGTGTCCAAAAGTTACTAAAAGACGAAAGTCCTGCAAAACCTACCACCTCGTAATGGTCAAACGCCTCGTGGAATAGAGCTGATGGGACCAAACACTCCGAGCTTTGACTGGTTCGGTTTTTTAGACGGCCAGGACTCATTGAGCTTGAACCCGCCTACACGTAGATGACTCGGCTCTCAGGGGCTTGTTGATGGTCGATATCGTCAGACCACAAGGGAAAACCGAACCTAACAGATCTAGATAGGTTGATTCTCACCGAGTTGTACCAACGATCTGCCGAAAAGTGACGTCGAGTTGCGTTCTATAATCAGGTTGGTAGCAGTGTCCTTTTTCAAACAATTGTCAAAAATTTTATGATTAACATTTTTTTTCTTCTAAGAATCAAAACCAACAATCGTCGCGTCTCCCTACATCGCCCAAAAGACAGAATATACATGCTTGCATAATGAACCTAGTTTAAATGGGCAAATAATAAAAACTCAAAACATTAACACTTTAATATATTTCAATAAAACTTACCACCATATAAGATCATAAAGTCTAAATCAAGTTAGGAGTGAATTAGGATATAACACATTTCTTGTTAAACTTTTAATAGTTGTTGTATTATAATATATTAAATCATTTACTAAATCAAGTATATAAAAATATTAATTCAATTATTTACGACAATTACCGTGATTTTTTCTGCTTCCGAATTCACAAAAGTTCCATCCTTTTTCTTGCGCGTTATGGCAAAGAAGTCGACACGTCCAGGTTGCTTTCCATTTTTGACTTCCTGCCAAAATATCATATTAATATCAACATGTCACGTTTCTCCCCATGATAAAACTTACCATTATCTCATATAAAAGTCTAATTCAATACAACAAAATATTTACATTATCATCAACACCCAAATAACACACAATTATAGGAAATAAGAGAGGTTATATACGAAGATGCGCGCACTTGTAAGTATGAATCATTTAAAATCATGCTTAATTTTCAATAAAAATGAAATATCACAAATTCGTCTTTGCACC
>BMAC01000762.1:306366-313270 GCA_014905375.1 Phtheirospermum japonicum
GGGGAGTGCCCACGAGTCTGTCCTCGACTTGTATGCACATTACCTTCTAGATCTAAATAATAATTTCAACAACTTGAACACAATTTAGTTATGTTGGACCATTTATTTCATAATAAGCAATTAAATTTTGAGATGCTAGTTCATATTCCTTAGTAATTAAGTCGCTCAAAGTTATGATTTTTTATAGTTGGCAATAATTACATTAAAACAAATATAAAAATGTTTGATCTTTGTAAAATGAAAACCAAAAGATTAAAAATTATATTGGTTTAATGTGAAGATTAACTTATTCTAAGTAGAAGTGGAACCTTATTTAAATTTAAAGTCAATAGTATATATTGTGATGTGCAGAATGAAAACAGAATATACTAAAACAATATGAATTATTTGATTAATAGGTTGGTTGATAGTGAATTTAAAAAATCTAGATGTAGCTTTACTGTAGTTATAAGTAGGGGTAAGAAATTGCTTGACTCTACCTAAGACTAAATTGAATTTACAAAATCAAAAATGAAAATCATGTTATTTGTATAATTGAAAACAATTTGTGATAGAGATTATAAATCAAATTGAATCCAGTTTTCAATATTTTGTTTGTTAATTGCAAAAATTCTATTAGGTAAAAGGAAGAAAAGAAAAAAAGACAATATCATAAACCACACTTTTGAATCTGTAAATTAGTTGAAATGTTCTAGTATATGATATATTATGGCATAATAAGTAGCTTTTTTATCACAAAGATTTAGAAGTACCTCTAATTTTGATATCTTCGTACACTTCGTTAGCATTATCATTCTGTTGTTGTGCTTCAATATTGGATTCTAGATTGTCTAGTGGTTGGGTTTCATCATCCATATCTTCTTGGTTATTTTCAAATGTTTGTACGACAGCTGCCTCAGATTTCCATACACCTTGCAGACGCTTTGATCCAGCCATTAACATAATTCTGCAGTAGGTAATATAAAAAATTCACTATTAACATAGATGAATAAACTATTGGACACATATCTAAATTACAATTAAAAAAATAGTCTACCTACCTAATGGGTTGTAGGTATAATGAAGACGAGAGAGAGTGGGTGAGAGATTGAGAAATAATAAGATAATATTGTACAAGAGGGATAACTGACACCAATGTCATGGAGAATATGGATTGGAGAAGAAGGGATTCTTGGCGCCTTTTTTTTTTAAATCATTTTCATCTGCTAATAAATCGAAACAAGCATTTTTTAAACCCGGATGGTGCAAACCACATTGTCAATGGTGGAATTGGTTATGGCCAACCCGGCATGGGAGGGCATGGTGCAAACCATGTTGGGTATAATGGCTTCTCGGGTACAAATGGTCCGTATGGAGGATATGATGCTCCGAATTACTTCCCGAATATGCATAATCCGACATCCGGTCCACATGGTGGTTTTAATGCTCCTAATCAATGCACGAACATGTATAATGGTGGCTTGGTTAGTCGGAATGGGAACGTTGGTGGTCAATTTCTGATTCCCCACTCGTATGGTGGTCCCCCAACTTTCAATTTATCCGCTCAAGATCTCGATGATTGTGAGTTGTTTGGTGGTCCGTTCTCCAATGTCACAAGTGGTCCCCCCCATCCACACTATGAGAGACTTGTCCAAACCATTTCTGACGGCTTACGATATAAATCTTGTCCCGATTGGTGCCCCCAATGGTACTCCAAGAGCCAATCCTTATGAGTTGTTTGGAGGTGGAAGCTACATCATCCCAAGAGGTTGGCGGACAGTGAATCTGCTCGGCGTCGTTAGGTAGAAACATATGAACAGATCCGGGCACACCACATGCATCCCGATACGAAGTCAAGTCATCGCCAGTTAACGTGCTTTGTGATTTGTACATATTTATGTGTGATTTCGTGTGTTTTTGTGTTTTATTTTGTGTGTTATAGCAGATTTTAGGTCGTATTTTCTCTCGTTTTTCTTTCTTTTAGTCTTTTTGTAGGTCGTGTCATTTTTATCCCGTTTAACACTTTTTCTCTCATCTTTTGTAAGTTTCCATTCTTTGGTCTTCTTGTCTGTTTCAAAGTTTTGAGCATAGCCACGCACGTTCCTGTGAGTTACGACCAGTTCAGAATGATGAGAAATCGGACAAGGACTCGTAAAGTTGTCGTCGGTCGACCAGCAATCGACGCGTTGTCAATGTAGCGCCGATACATGCCTCTAGACCACATCGAAAGCCCCTATCGATCGACCTGCCGAGGCATTCTAGCCACCGTCTATTGACGCAGCCCGTCGACGCGCCATCAACGGGGTTGTTTTCCAGCATCAGTGGTCAGGCCATTTTTGGCCATTTTGGGCAAAACGATTATTTTACCCCCGTTTTCACCACTATATATATATATATATATATATATATATATATAGTGTGTGTGTGTGTGTGTGTGTGTGTGTGTGTATCTCCTTTCTCAGAATAAGAAGTCTTGAACTTCTTAGGGTTTGACAAGCCCAAGAATGTTCTTCATTTTCCTTCAATTCTTTTCACTTTCTTCATTCAAATTCCTTTTTTTAGTTTTTAGTAAATTTTATATTGTTAAGCATCGCTCGAATTTTGGACATAAGCTTTATTTTAAATCGTTTAATTTCTCTTTCAAACGATGAAATCCACCTCTGATAATTAGTAAGCTTTCATTTTTCTTTCTTTTATTAATCTAATTTCTAATTTGTTTGATTGTGATTTTTCTTGTTGGGATTGTGATGTTCTAGATTCGTGATTGTTCTTCTTGCATATTTCATGATTTCATGTTATATGATTGTTAGAAATTCATATGATTATAATTTTTATTCTTCAAAGTTCATTCTCCATTATTGTGTTCTTCCAAGCTTTTTGTCGAATCATGTTCATGTTTGTGTTGAATTTGAATTGTTGTGTTTCTTGATGTTTTGTGTTTAGAATTCATGGATCTAGTTCCAAGAATCGTTTAGAACCATCAATTGAGATTGTTGGGTGTTTAATCTACAACTTGGGATTGACAACCCCAGCTCATAGGTTAAGTGTTCAATTAAATGCCAATTGATCATGGAGGCGATTATAAATCCCTAGACCCTCGTTTTATTAATCTTGTCGATTTTGTTCCTCGTCGTCTAAATCAACGTCTTAGATATTACAACTTTTCAAACCAAAATTTGATCGCGTGTTTTGAATAGCTTCTTCCTTATTTTCTTAATTGTGAATCAAACACGAAAATTACCTCCGATTAGTCTTCCTCTAGAGATTTGACTCGAGTCAAACTTATCACTTACAACTGATCCGTTCTCTTGTGGATGAGCTTTTATCTTAATAAAAAGTAAGTAAAAAGTTTGATTCACTTTATTCAGTAGCTATTTTGGCTTGGTATTTTCCAAATCTCTAGGGATGGCCTTTTCCAATGGCATACGGGGGTGCATTCAATGGGTATGGCTGACAAGAACACCAAGGCTTTGGGAGGGGCTGACCTCCTACTGGCTTTAGATGTTTGGGACTTTTCGGCCCGTGGTGCTCATCGGGCATCATCCATGAAGTTCTGGCCAAGGAGGTCGTCCAGGGGCTTGAGTTGATCCGAGATGATCCCGAAATTGTCACTTCCTGCTCCGGTTTGATCAGGGCTCAAACCCTGTGCCCAGGCCAACCCGTTAATTAGCTCATCTTCGGGATGGTCAACTAAGCCGTAGCGATGTTCTGGGTAAAACCTATTCTGAGGTACGAACTCACGACCCTGTCCGAATTGTCCATCGAGTCCGAATGTCTTGCCCTGGTCGAACTGAGAAAAGTGGTCATCACCCGAAAACTGCTCAAAGACAAAAGGCTGGCATTGACCAAAGGTTCCTCCCGTGCCAAAACTCCCGTATTAGCTGAGCCTCAAATTCACTGCCCTGGCTCAATTGGGGTACAGACTAGCCGCCACCTTGGCTAGCTCTTTCGAAGACCCAGGAGTCATACGGAGAGTAACCTGGACTATCAGGCATGAGCGATATTTAAAAGAAATAAAAGAGAAATCATCGTCTAAAACAGAGAAGACCGAGTCACTGGAGCTGGATGAATGGGGACCAAATAAGAAATTTTCCAAACTAAAGAGTTGAAGGGAGGAAGAAGATGAGAAATTGCTAAAAATTCTTAGGATCAAAGAGAGGACGAAGAGGAATAAGAAAGGTAAGGAGTAAGCGGAGGCTAAGGGGATTATTTATAGGAGGAGGTAGGGAATCAAGAGGCACAAGTGTACAAAAGACACAAGAAGACGAAAAGCCTGCAAAAGCTGTCACCTCGTAAGACACGACGGTCAAACTCCTCGTGGAAGGGAGCTGATAGGACCGAAAACCCCAAGATTTGACCAGCTCGGTTATTCAGAAGACCAGAACTCAATGAGTCCGAATCCGCTTACACGTAGCCGACTCCGCACTCATGGGCTTGTTGATGGATAATATCATCCTGAAGACCAGGAGGGAAAAACCGAGCCAAGCAGCCCCACCGAACAAGAATTGTCGAGCTGCCCGGCCCTGTCGAGAAGCATCGCCGAGTAGGAACCGCCGAGCTATCGGGCGCTCCCGCACAGGCTGCTGAGCCCTGCTGAGCAGCCCCACTGACCTGGAACTTCCGAGTTGTCGAGTGCTCCCGCACAAGATGCCGAGCAGCGCCAAGCAGGAACTGTTGAGATGAGCTGCCCAGTCGGTCAGCCACTGCCGAGCAGCACCGTCGAGCAGAAATTGCCAAGTAGGATGTGCTCCCCCGACACGTACGCGGCATGCTTTGTTCAGTTCCGGTCACTTGTCGAGCTGGGAATAACGATCTGAAGTACTAGACCGACGTCCTGGAACTTGGTCGGTAAGTAAAATGGGTGAGGTCGACACTAAAGCGGTGGAAAATAGCTGAGTTCGTCACTAAGGCGGTGGAAAATAGATGAGGTCGGCACTAAGGCCGCGAAAAATGTAAACAGGAAATTGATGAACCAATATAAAAGTGGCAGGTGTCCAATTAAGGTTTCAAGAGAAAACTATAAATAACCTCTCCAAGAGAGAGAGAAAGATCCAGATTTTTAGAGAGAGAAACACATAGAGAGTGTTAGCGGGAGAAAGCTTGTATCAAGAAAGCAACATTGTAAAAGGATTCGACTAAGGCCGTTCCGACCTAAATCTAAGAAATAAAAGTCAAGCACTTTTTTCTACTCATTTTCTTCTATTTTTGTTGTTGATCTCCTTGTTATTTTTTGTTGAAATTGCTTAGACTAGTCTTAGGTTAAACACTATGAAAAATAAGTATGACCACTAAGACGTTTATATTCAAGGATCCATGGGAATTTATTTGTAATATTTTGATTCTGATACAGAAGATCATCAATAAGATGCAATCGTAGAGCATACTTTTTTCGTATTACACAAATAACTAGAGCGAATGTATATTTCAAGTATATTTTCATTAATAACCAAATATCTATTTATTGGAAAACTTCTAATAGTATAATCGTAATTACATACTCCCTCCGTCCCGTTCTATCTGTCTAAATTTGAAAAAAAATTGGTCGCATTCTATTTGTCGCATTTATATTTTTAATAGATAATCATTATTACTTTTTACTTTCTCAACAAAAAGTAAAGGTTACTTTACTACTTTTACCCCTACGTATATTAATTCACACTGTTAATTCTTTTAAATAAAAACATATTATGATTATTTGATACCTATAATTATAATACCAACGATTTTATTTTTTTTGTGAAATGATCAATTGCGACAGATAGAATAAAACGAGTGGAGTATTCTCATTAAGGATATAACAGCCATTCGCGAATAATTTAATATTAACATAACAATTTTTATTGTTTGTTCATTACTTTCTGTTTTTTTGTTTTTTTTTGGTTTGTGGGGACCACGGACGGAAACTAATATGAGATTCTTTGTAAATTATGAACCACTTCTGAGCATTGATAAATTATGAACCAAATGAGGAGAAATACAAAAACTAACTTAAGTTTAGTTTGTTTGTTTTTTTAAACTACTATTTACCCTTAAATACAACCTTGTTGGTGCACTTATGTAAGGCTTTTCATTTTATTTCCAAAGCGGTAGATTTTATAAGACTTGATCAAATGTCAAAGAGCATTTGCAATTACTATGAAAGGTAACTGGTGTTTTTGTAATTAAGGTAAACCTCACCGTTGTTTTCGTATTCAACGCAAAAAAGATCATCGTTTGAGGTGAAATACAGAGAAAACTCACAAAATCTCCACTAAAAAGAAAAAAGAAAAAAAAAAGTCTCAAGACACTTGTAAGTGGGTAAATATCACGGTATGAGATATAACAATATGAAACGATAAATTGAGTAGATAATTACTTAATCTGTAGCCCTTTTTTTATAATGAAAATACTATTCATACATAAAACGATAATATTAACAAAATATTCGTTCGCTTGTAATGTAAAATAAAAATAAAAAATTGTCACCGATTCACTTTCTCATAAAATTTTCCCAAATGGAACATGAATTTATTATTACTATATGAATACATTTGGTTTGGGTCCCATGTATTCAAAAGCATTGAAAAAGCCTTTAGTTTTTTCTAACAAAAAAGGGCACAACAAAAGTGAGAACAAAAGGCAAATGATTCTTAGAATTAATAACTAGCCCATGTTCCCAAAAATCTATAAAGAGGAGGTAATAATGAGAACTTAAGATGTTCAATAATTTCAAGACATCATCATAACTCTAGTCTGATCAATAAAGTTATAGCAAATAAATTTATAGTTCGCATTGCCGGGGTAAACTACTAAAATTACCATGGGGTGTTTAGCCTAATTGAAGGTTTAATTAAATAATTAATGTAAATTTAATTCGAAATTAAATAAATAAATGAGTTTGAAAATTTTTTTAAAAAATGTGGCGGGACGCCGATGGCAAAAGCGT
>BMAC01000762.1:319082-379822 GCA_014905375.1 Phtheirospermum japonicum
ATATATATATATATATATATATATATATATATATATATATATATATATATATATATATGTAATCGTTTATATGTATATGGATACTATAATATTTAAAAGATACATAGATTGTGTGAAATAATTTACAGTTATTATATATTTCAGTTAAGCGATATATATTCAAACATATAATTATTTCAAAATATAGAATACTAGTTTAACACCCGTGTATATTACACGAAATTTATAAACAAATTAGTTTTAAAAAATATTTGTGAAAATTACAAAATTTTAAATTTTAAATAAAAAACTGAAAGGATGGGTTCTGAACCTGTGCCCTGATCAATTTATTAATTAATATAATTATTAATTAATATTATACTTTAATATTTAGACTAAATTCGTTGATAATTATATTTACATGCTTATAAAAATTCAAAAGATGTCACATTTCAACCCGTCTCTAAAATATATTAATTAATTATTATTATATAATTTTTTTTATATTTAGATTGAATTCATTACTAATATATAGTTACATACTCCAATTATTGCAAATATACCATAATTTACCTACACTAAAGATTAAAAAAATTAAAAATAAACTACTTCAACTTTTATTATAAATACATTATATTTAATTATTTTCATAAATAAGTTTTTTTTAATTAAAATTATTTTATATGTAATTTTTCTTTTAATTAAAATAATTAATTTAGATTTTTTCTACTAATTATATATTACTTATTTATATTTTTATATTAGGAGTATAAAAGAAAATTATTGAATTAGACAAAACATAATAAAAGAAAACAATTAAGTTAGCCTAAATATAATAAAGAGAAAATATTAAATTAGGCAAGATATAATAAAAGAAAAATATTAAATTAGGTATATATTAGTTTCGGATGACACATAAGCAACCGAAGCATCAATTTTTTTTTTAATTATTATCCAAGCGAAGCATACGAAGCGGACACATAGATTAGGAGGATTTTGCATTAATATATACTTGTTTAACACCAGCGTATTACACGGGACTTATCAAAAGATAAATATAAAAAATATTTGTTATAATTACAGAATTTAAAATCTAAAATAAAAAATTAAAATAATGTATTCTCAACCGTGCCTTGTACATTTCTGAGTTAGTTTCTGGTGGGATAACTGGCTTGGCTATTCCATCGCTTCCCGCATCGGCATCCCTGAGACTCTTAGGCTTCGCTTTTCTCAGACTATCGCTGATTACTTCTTTTCTAGGATCTGGCACATCACGGAGAGCTTCCTTGTTACCTTCACTGACATCGTCATAGATATCCTCAGATTTCCTATTGTCCCCTTCACCAATGATAAGAGAGTTTGGACCATTTCTCCTTCTGGGGACATCTCTGCTAAGATTGTGTATGATCATCTCCGTCCGAAATTTCTCAAGGTTCGTTGGGGCAGTTCGGTTTGGTCATCACATATTCCGGTGCGGCGTTCTATCACTGTTTGGAAGGCTATTTTTAACCGGTTCGGTGTCTTCGACGTGATCCGCAGGCGGGGGTTCATTGGTCCTTCTTTTTGCTGCTTTTGCTTTAAGAGCTCTGAGACGATTGATCATATCTTCACGGAGTGTCGCTTTGCGCGTTATATCTGGGGCTGGATTGAGGATGTTTTTGATATCCAGCTCCCCCTTTCGGGTGGTTTTGATCATTTTTGTATTTTTGCTATTGACTGTCGTTTTAGTGCGCAGGTACTCTTCCTTTGGAAAGCGGCTTTCATCTCGACGGTATGGACGATCTGGCATCTCAGGTGCAATTTCGTCCATAATGGAGTTCACCCTTCCACCACTGGGGCACTCATTCTCATCCGTTCACTCTTAGTAGAGTCTTCTGTCCTGGATAACGGCTCGATGGCAAACACCATTTCGGACCTGCTATGTTTGCGCAAATTGGGCGTGCGTGGTAGGCCCGCACCCTTACCGACCCTTACCCCTGTGTCATGGTTGCCCCCCTCACCTGGTTGGATTAAGGTGAATACGGATGGCAGTGCTCTGGGCTGTCCTGGAGATTGTGTTGCGGCTGGCATCTTCCGGACTTGTCGGGACTTTGTAAAAGGCGGCTTCTCTAGACCACTTGGCCAGGGTTATGCCTTTGAGGCTGAGTTGGAGGCCGTGATTATTGCGGTCGAGGAGGCTGTTCAGAGAGGCTGGAGACGGATTTGGTTGGAATCTGGTTCGACTTATGTGGTGGAGCTCTTTGTGAAGCGTAGCCTGGATGTCCCATGGCGCTTCCTGGCTCGTTGGCGTCGGATTCTTTTTATCACTACCTCGATCGAGTTCATGGTTTGGCATGTTTATCGAGAAGGCAATCGCGCTGCTGATGCGTTTTCCAAATCTGATTCTCCTCGTTACGTCTGGTTCACGTCACCCCCGGCGTTTCTCTTGGATCTGGTTAATGATGATATTCTGGGTAAAACGGTGTACCGTTCATCACGATCCTGACATCAGCCCCTCGGATGGCAGTCTAATCTCGGTCCGGCAGAGGACCTTGGTATTGCTGCTTTCTGGATCACGACCTGCTTGTTGCAGCTTCTTTTTATTTTTAGCCGACATGTGGCTCTTAGAGTTTTTATTGCTCTGTTCTGTTCCTTCTACTACTGGCGTGGGGAGAGTACTCTTTCCTCTATGAGGGTTTTTCCCACAAGGGTGGGTTTACCTCGAGAGGTTTTAATGAGGCCTGAACAGATGCCTTTGGTCAAGGAACAGACGTCGTGATCTCATTTGTATTAACTTTTTTCTACTTTTTAATAAAATCTCGTACTTTATTCAAAAAAACCCGTGCCTTGTACATTTATAATCTATTTATTAATAATTATAAATATTAAATAATTTTGTATTTGATGTTTAAGTTCATTAATAATATTAGTTACATACTTACAAAGATTTAAAAGGCGTCACATTCTAAGCCTGTATATAATATCTATTTTATTAATTATTATTAAATCATTTTATATATTAACGTTCAGAATAAATTCATTAATAATTACTTACTTTGAGATATTCAAAAGATGTCATACTCTCAACTCATGTCGAATTGTACTGATGTCCAATCAATGTTTATTAATTATTAGTATATAATTTAGTATTTTTATGTTTAGATTGAATACATTACTAATATTTAGTTACATACTTATATTATTGTAATAACTCATATTTTACCTATATAGAATATTTGAAACTGCAAAAATAAAATTATTTTAAATTCTATTATTAATTAGATTTATTTAATTATTTTCATAATATCTTTTTTTTGTAATTAAAATCATTTCATATGTAGTTTATCTTTTAATCAAAATAACTAATTTAGATCTTATCTACTAATTATATATGATTTACTTATATTTTTATATTAGGAGAATCAAAGGAAAGCATTGAATAAGGAAAAATGTAATAAAATAATTAAATTAGGTAAGATACAATAAAAAAAAATAGGTAAATATTAGTTTGGGATGACACATAAGCAAACGAAGCATCAAAATCTTTTATTTGCCAAACGAAGCATATGAAGCAGACACATAGGTTAGGAGGATTTTGCATTAATATATAGGGGTGATTATTAAAAAAACGTTGAATATGGTTCATAAAAAGATTACTATTCATTGAAATGTAGTTTACAAATTATGAAATACTTAGTTGTACAAAATATTTACACGCTATTCTCCAGCCTGCAGTAAAATAAAATAATAAGATGTGAGACCATAGCAGTTATGTACTATTAATTCAAATATATAAAAATTGCAAGATAATGATTCTAAGTCATGAAACTTAAATCCAAAGTCATGTAAAAGTAAAATTATTAACAAATTGTAAACTCCTATTGCAAAAAACTTAACGAAGTCATATAGTGCATAAACAACAGTGAAGTTTAATAACATACATATACATTATTTATATCTAGTCATTTACACTAAATATTACAATAGGTTTTTCGTCTCTTTATGGAGATGACATGAAACAATAGTAGAATTCTACATAGCGCGACTAATCTCGTAAAATAAACAACTGAGAATCAAAAAAATAGTATATCTATTAAAAAAACTAATATTACAAAAGCCACCTTAAATATTTTTATTGAGATTAAATATAATATTAATTACACTTTATATATATATATATATATATATATATATATATATATTCACATTAATTAGATTTTTTGTTTTATATAAAAATAATTTGTACCTAAATTAATATAGAATTATTTTGAAACAAACTTGAGTATTCAATTAAAATTATTAATTAAAATTAAAAAAAAATGTGATTATTGATCTCTCTATCAAATAAAAAAGGCTAAATGAATGATAAATTTTTTTCAAAGTTAGTAATTGTAACTAAGAACAGTGTAATAAATACATCTCCCTACTAAAAAATATTTAAATCTAAAAAAATAAACATGATAAAACTTGAATATTAAACTAAATTAACAAAAAATTTAAATGAATATATACTTGTTTTGATCAAAACTCAAATATTACCATGTTTTAACTGTAGTTAAGAAAATTTAAATAATGATAATTTAAATAAAATGAAAAATCTAAACCAAATGGTAATAACATAGTATGAATTGATTGGATACAATCATTTGTACTATAAATAATTCATACGAAAAGTTGACTTTATATAGTTAGTCTTTGTAACGTGTAAACACAATTAGGGTAGATAACATAACTAAGAAATTTGATTGATTATAATAATCAATCTTTATTTTATTAGGAAGACATTAATTATTAAGATTTGAGAAATAACTCGGTTAATCTTAACACTCATAGTTGACTTTAGATTTTAAAATATTGATCTATAGAATTACTATAGGATTATTTTAAATCAGAATAATCAATATTAAATCTCATTAGGAAAGGTTTAATCATTTACATTATCAAAATATATTCCTTAATTGTAGTGAAAGTTGACTTTAATTGTCATTTGGAAAAATGACAATTTCAGAATTACATCGAATTTTAACAATTTCAAGTTATTATTGTAAATTTATTACTGTTCCATGATTTGTGGGAATTACCAATCAACACATATAGAATGGTAAGTATAGATACACTGAACAAATCATATCCCGTAATTAAGTTACTTATCATTCTATATAATTACTTATCATTCAGTTGATAAATAAAAAATTGGTATGGTATTACATTAATTACAAAACTGAATTAATATTCAACATTTGAGGAAATCACGTCATAGTCTAAAAATACATTAATGTTGAAATTGAATACAAACCAACAATTATTAAAAAAATAATAATTGAAAACAATGTCTAATAATCTATTCAATCTTTTTCTATTAAGCAATACAATTGCTTAAGCAAAAGAAAGTCATTTCTCTACGAATTAACAGATACATAAAAATAGATTTTTTTTTAATCACAATAAAGGTCTATAGATGCTACTCAAGGAAAATAAAAGTCCAATAATCTCACTCTCCATGTCCCCAATCAATTGTCAAACATGTTTTGATCCATCTCGTAGGATTCGTCAAATTACGATAGAGAACATAGCAAAAAGAGTGGTTTACAAAAGTGCCATTCTCAAAATTAGTTCCAAAAAAAAAAAAAAAATAGAAAGAGAGAGAGATAAATGCGAATGAAAAATTTATCCACGCCAACAAACAGTGCTAAGTGGAGCGAACCTCTTAGACAGAGGCTCGGGTGATGATCCAACGACCCACGAATCGTTTGAGCTATCCAAGCGGAAATAGGCATCGATCATACCGCTCGGGCTGCCAGGTGTCGGCGCGTGCTTGCGCTTGCAGAACAGATTACTGCCGTGACCGTCGATTATCTCCGTGATGAGTTCATAGGAATCGTCCATCTTCTCCTGTCATAATCCGTAAAATCCGTAATCAGGAACGTAACTCTTAATTTTGATTTCTAAAATTACTATGATAGGAAATGATCGATATATGTACACGAAAGTAATTAATTAAGCTAACATCGCTGATTCTAAGGGCACTCGTAATTTGATTATTATATTCATCACAAGGCTCAATCTCTTTAATAAAATATTTCATAACGACAACAACAATAACAAAAGGGAGATAATGCATAAACCTACCATTTGCATCTAATAAATATCAAGAAAAGACGCAAGAAAAGACTCGTACATAAAAAGAAATAAAATAAATTAATGGATCTAAGTACCGGTGATGATTGAGAGGATTATACTCTCACAATTCTTCACAAAATCCCAATGCGAATGATTTGTTATCAGCTAAAATCTCCTAACAATGTGGTCGACATGTGAAATCGGGGTCACAAGATTCATTTTCCACTGTAGTGCAGAAAAAACCAAAAGCTCCATTCTCTGAATGGTTTTCGATTCAAACATATATTTGCAGCCCTCTACCTAAAACACAAACAAAGAACAACACTAATCAACAAAACCCGCAAACATTTGTATGAATAGTAGTATAAGTAATCTAAGATTTTATGTACAAAAATATTTCTGTATTTTTCAGAATCTAATAATTTTTTATGGGCTTCAATTGATTTTTTCATTTCATTTGACTGATTGGTTACCATATAATAATAATTACTTTTAATATAAAGGAAAATTAAATTGACATCGCTCCTAAAAATTTGCAAGACGTTATATTAGAAAAAAGATTACAAAATAACATTTATATATAAGCAATTCTAATTATGATTTGGTATTGTATTTAATAATATATTAAATAAATAATAAGGAATTACATGATGAATAATAGTTAGTAATAGTAATCTAAGATTTTTCTGTCCAACAATATTACTGTGTTCTTCAGACACTGATTATATGGTGTATCAAATTTAGATTATAATTAGTTGTTATCTTAATTACGTCTATTAGATATTTTTATTTGTTATTTCAATTACGTCTATTAGATATTTTTAGGGTCAAAGGGTATTTTGATAGATATATATATCTACTATGTTTTACAGTAGTATCTTGATTATTTTAATTAATATATATACAATTTTTACGTTTATTAGGATGAAAATATTTGTTATTAATTTGATTGACATATAGATATTTATAGATACTATAAGCCATAATATGATTTAAGGCAATATGATAGACGATTATCAAGGTTGTTATAAAAAAAAGTTGTAATAAAGGATCACCATTCTAAAAAAAAAAAAAAAACAAAGAAAAGAAAAAGATCCCCATAAAAAAAAGAATAAAAGGGGGATAAAAAAAGAATAAGAAGGATGGTGAATCGTGTTGAGTCATTGCCTACGCTAAATAAGGCTTGTGTTCTATTGTTTATTTTTTTATGAAGCCTAATGTATAAAAGGCAAGAGTTGTGTTGTAAAAGAAGCGTATCATGAGCTTCTAAATCATTTAAGTGGTTCGAGCGAAAGTCGGTTTAGAGTTACGAGTTGAGAAATAGCCTAAGTTTAATGGCTACGTTATGAGTGTTTAGTGAGGTTTTCTTTTGAATGAGGTGAAGCACATTGCTTCGTGATTCGATTAGGTTGAGTGAGTTATTGATCACTTTAGATCGTGAGTTAGCCACACGACTTATATATTCCATACCCATCTAAAGATCCTAGATTATAACGCGCAAAGACCTTTTCTGATTCTTTGTTGGTTACAAACTTAATATGCGATGAGAAGTTTTTGATTTTCAGTTCTTATTTATAGTGCTTGTATTTATGATTTTAGTGTAAACACGTCCCCATAAAATATTCTCGAGTGCTTTGAGCGTACACCTATATATTACCCTTTGTGAGGATGCATGAATTTGATTTTGAAGCGACAATGTAATAAGGGTAGAGTGTTTGAAATTGCGTGACATGTATCTATATTTTCAAATTTATCTATGTAGCATCGCACGACTCTTTGCTTGAACTTATTTTCACTCTAGTTACACTTTGAAATTATCGTTTGTTCGAGGATGAACAAACCAATAAAGCGTGGGGTAGTTGATTAACACGAATTTGTCTTGATTTTAGTTAGTATTTTAGTTCATTTTTGTTATTGATTTCGGTGAAAGTTGGGTAGATTGAGCATATTTTCGTATTTTCTTATCTCCCACTTATTTTTTCGTATTTTAATTATAATTAATTAATTTTATATTTATTTTAAGTATTTTGAAGATTTTTGGTTTGGACGTAATCATGGATGGGTCTACGAGTGGAGTTTCAGCAAAAATGAGACTCGATTTTGAGTATTTAAGCTGACACTAGGTATGCTGATTGACATTGGGTTACCTAGTGTTGACTGTCTATTGACTTCCTGTCAAAGAAGTTAGCCGTAGCACCTAGCGGTAACCGTAACTGCTAGGCATACCGCTAGAGCTACCGTTAGCGGCCCAAAATCCTATTTTTGGGATGTTTCTTATGCTCCAAGTCTTTGTAATCCTATATATACTTTACCATACTTCTTCAAAGCATAGTTGGACGTTTTTAAGGGGATTCCTAGGGTTTTCCAAGCTCTAGGATTGCTTCAATTTCTTGATACTTCTCCATATTTCTTAGTTTTAAATTTCTAGTTTTTAGATTAAGTAGATTAGCTATTATGTAATTTAGATTTAAGATTTCTACGTTCAAACGTTGTTATTCTTCTTCGTTTAATAGTAAGTTTTCTATTTCCCTTCGTTTAATTTAGTTTAATTAATTATGATACTTTTCATTTCTTGCTTGAATTAGAATAATCAAAACTCCAACAAACAAACCCCCCATGATGAATTGTGTTTTTGGATATTTTGAGATTGTGATGTTGAGATTGTTGATGATGATTGTTGGCTAGATCTAATTGGTAAAGAGCCTAAATTCGTTGTGAACCATCAATTGGATTTTCCCAAGAGATCGTGGAAACGATTCGAAACTCTAGAACCCTTGATTCATAAAACTTTTCAAAAACCTTTGATTTAATTATTATTCGTTTTAATCAATTTATTATTTTTATGTGTTTAGATTAGATTTTTATTTTTATTTCTTATTCGTGAACGACAAACACAAGAAACACTTCCGAATCTAGTTTTCCTTGAGAGATGACTTGAGTCAACTTATCCACCTACACGCGATCCCGTTCTCTTGCAGGCGAGCTTTTAAAATCTTGAAAAATATTTATAAGTAGGTACACAAATGTTCGAATCAGAATTTTGGCGCCGTTGTCGGGGAAAACTAAAGGTTGTGAATTTTGTGTTTGCCCTTCGTAATATTATTTGTGTTTCTATTTCGTTTCGTTTATCTTTAGCGTTTATTTTTGATTTTTTGTTTTGTTCGTTTTTATTATTTTCCACCGGTGCATTTAATCTTGTGTGTTGAGTGTTGTGTTTGCAAGGTACGTCTACAACAGAAACCCAAGATTTATCAAACCGTTTTTCCAAAAAAAAAAATAAAAAAATAAAAAAAAAACAGAAATTTGAAAATTAATAAAATTTTGAAAACTCAAAAAAAAAATTGAAAGATGATTTTCTTTTTTAATTTTTTTTTGAAAAATATAAAAAAAAATAAAAATAATAAAATTCGAAAAAAATTAACAAAGTATTTTTGAAAAATAAAGATTAAAATTAAAAGAAATACTTTATTAAAAAAATTAATTTTTGAAAACAGAGTAAAAAAAAATGTTTAATCCGTACGCATATCTTGATCTTCGACCGACCATTCGATTGATTCAAGCGATGCGAGACTACGATCCGGGTGAATTCTACTATAATCTACTTCCGGTGTTCCATGGATTTCCGAACGAGGACCCGATGCAATTCATTCAAGAGTACGAAGCTAGCGCCCGAAAATTCCCTCTCTTAGGCCTTACGAGGGATGAAGTGAAGTTGCAAATCTTCCTTTCCGAGAAAATGGTTGATACATTCAAAACCAGATTCCCTGAAGACGTGGGAGGAAGTATATAATTGGTTCATGGAGACGTTTTACTCACCTGATTGGGCCCCATCTTCAAATGCATACTATTCGAGCCACAATGATCTATATGCATCGCCCGATCACTTCAACCGGAATGTCAAACCTCCATATGCTCCCTCCGCAACAAACTTTCACTACTCGGGATATGACTCTTATGCCCCTCCCAACTCGATTCCTTCTTACCCGAGCTATGAACACTATAAACCATATGATCAAATAATGGTAGAACAACAATATCAAGAAGCCGAAACTATTCACCATCAAGACGAACTTGCGCTATCGACTATACGAGATAACTATTCTATGTTTGGAAAGAATATAGAGGCACTGTGTGGTTAAGTCAAGGATTATTTAGCGAAAAGGTCAAACGAGAAACACGAACTTCCAAGTCAGCCTGAGATGCCAATTCTTGTTGTGATTTAGCCCTTCTCAGAGGTTGAGATTACGAGCTTGAATGATCACTTGAGAGATATTTTTAAGGAGGAGGTTATTGAAGATTTGGTTAAGATCGCTACCCTTGTGCTAATCGATGAAAATTTAGACGAGAAGGTGGAGGAATTGCTGATGGAGCTTATTGTGGATCTTACGTATTCAAGTTTTCTAAATTTTTATGCGTACAATGAGACGAGGCCAAATTTGGGAGAGATGCATACGGAGGATGAAATAGGGATATGGTAGAGATCTCCCCTCTTTTACTTTTTGAGGATTTCATGGATGATGATGATGAGGTGTTGCCATTGGAGAACCCACACGACGTTGAAGATTCGAGCCTACTCGAGCTCAAAGAGAATAGAGGTGTTGCGGAGCCCAAGTTAGAAAAGAGTGAGATTATTGAACCCCAACTCGTTCCACCCGAACCTTTGTTGATTCTTAATTTTGAAGCGGTGGAAGAGATATTAGGGAGAGATGAGATTATTGAGACTCATACAGTGCCACCCGATGCTTTGATCGATATTGAGACGGAAATGGTGGTAAAGGTAATCGAGGAAATTCGCCCTCCGCTATGCTCGAATTTAGTATTTAATATTTTTGAGAATGCTGAGGGGGATGTAAGGGAAGAGAAGAAGTTCGTGATATTCGAGGGGTTTGCCATTTTCTCGACCGACTTCCTAGTTTTTCCAAAGTTAGAGGATCGCCCCGTGCCCCAATTTACTTTTGATATGTTCGTGGTGATCAACTACTCGCTTTTTCGACCTCCGAAGCGAGTTGAAATTTTCATTCTAAGACTTGCTAACCATGCTCGCCTTTGTGATTTAAATCGCCCACTCTTACTCTTGGAGAACACTAAGGCGTGGCACGATCTTCACTTATTTTTGGATCTGGGATAACATCGTTCGTAGAAGGCGTCGAGCTTCCGACGTGAAACAAGCGCTTCTCGGGAGGCAACCCGAGCTTTTCGTATCCTTTATTAAAAAAAAATAAAAATAAAAAAATATTAATTTAGTTTTGATTTGTTTTGTTTGCTTATTTGTTTTTCTAGGTTGTTCCTCGAGATATTTTCGATCACGGGATTCAAGACGAAGGATGTTTGCACAACGCTATTTGGAGCAGCTCGACTATTTGATTTCAGGGACACTTTCTTACTCCTTTCCTCTTTTGATATGTATTTATATATATTTATGGTAATCAAGAGATTGCCGAGTTTTTAGAGGGGGGGATGGTTGAGTATGATTTGTGATTCATAATTGTGCAATTTGAATTTGTGGTTTTGTATTAGCTAGTATTTGAATGTGATTGATCACTATTTCTGCGCTGAATTGCGTTTGTCTGGCTTGCCTGTCGAAGTTGACTATGTATGATTTGAGGTTCTTGTCTTTGAGCGTGTATAAGTGCATAAAAATTTTCAAAATTATTATTTATATCGTAAAATGGTACTTAGACGCAAATGATTTCGCAAAACCTTAAAAGCAGCGTTAATTCAAAAAAACTTCGTGCAAAAGCCAATGAGTAGCCTGAGTGTTTATCATCATTGCATGTACTTGAGTGAGTTCTGTTTTGAAATTTCTTTGAAATCGCTGTGTGTAGTTAGCTTTGAACATGACATTAAGGCACATAAAAAAACTTATTCCGGCCATATCCATATATATTAGCCACTATAAATTCCAAATGAGCCAATCATAGCCAAATAATCCATTTCCTATAGCCATGAGTGTTTTTAGTCGACTCATACGATCATTAAAAGCGTGGGGTAGAAGTTAGTTACTTTTATTGGTTATTTGTGTTTTGAAGATTTTATCAAGATTTTTTATAAAAAAGTTGTAATAAAGGATCACCATCCTAAAAAAAGAAGACAAAGAACCCCATAAAAGAAGAATAAAAGGGGGATAAAAAAAAAGAATATGAAGGATGGTGAATCTTGTTGAGACAATGTCTACGCTAAATAAGTCTTGTGTTCTATTGTTTATGTTATTATGAAGCCTAATTTTTAAAAGGCAAGAGTTGTGTTGTAAATGAAGCGCATCATGAGTTTCTAAATCATTTAAGTGGTTCGAGCGAAAGTCGATTTAGAGTTACGAGTTGAGAAATAGCCTAAGTTTAATGGCTATGTTAGTGTTTAGTGAGGTTTTCTTTTGAATGAGGTGAAGCACATTGCTTCGTGATTCAATTAGGTTGAGTGATTTATTGATCACGTTAGATCGTGAGTTATCCACACGACTTATATATTATATACCCGTCCAAAGAGCCTACATTACAACCCGTAAAGAACTTTTCCGATTCTTTGTTGGTTACACACTTAATATGCGATGAGAAGTTTTTGATTTTCAGTTCTTATTTATAGTTCTTGTATTTTGATGATTTGAGTGTAAGCACGTCCAAATAAAAAAAATTCTCAGGTGCTTTGAGCGTAAACCTATATATTAGCCTTTGTGAGGATGCATGAGTTTGATTTTGAAGCGACAATGTAATAAGGGTGGAGTGTTTGAAGTTGCGTGACATGTATCTATATTTTCAAATTTATCTATGTAGCATCGCACGACTATTTGATTGAGCTTATTTTCACTCTAGTTATACTTTGGAATTATCCTTTGTTCGAGGATGAACAAACCAATAAAGCGTGGGGTAGTTGATTAACACGAATTTGTCTTTATTTTAGTTAGTATTTTAGTTCATTTTTGTAATTGATTTCGGTGAAAGTTGGGTAGATTGAGCATATTTTTGTATTTTCTTATCTCCAACTTATTTTTATCATATTTTAATTATAATTAAATAATTTTATATTTATTTTAGGTATTTTGAAGATTTTTGGTTTGGACATAATCAAGGATGGGTCTACGAGTGGAGTTTCAGCGAAAACGGGCCTCGATTTGAAGTATTTAAGCTGACACTGGGTATGCTGATTGACACTGGGTTATCCAGTGTTGACTGTCTGTTAACTGCCTTTCAGAGAAGTTAGTCGTAGCACCTAGCGGTAGCCGTTACCGCTAGGCATACCGCTAGAGCTACCGTTAGCGGCCCAAAATTCTATTTTTGTGAGATTTTTTGTGCTCCAAGTCTTTGTAATACTATATATACCTTACCATACTTTTTCAAAGCATAGTTGGACGTTTCTTAGGGGATTCCTAGGGTTTTCCAAGCCCTAGGATTGCTTTAATTCTCTTGATTCTTCTCCATATTTCTTAGTTTTAAATTTCTAATTTTTAGATTAAGTAGATTAGCTATTTGGTAATTTAGATTTAAGATTTCTACGTTCGAACGCTGTTATACTTCTTCGTTTAATAGTAAGTTTTCTATTTCCCTTCGTTTAATTTAGTTTAATTAATTATGATGCTTTTAATTTCTTGCTTGAATTAGAATAATCCAAACTCAAACAAACAAACCCCCCATGATGAATTGTGTTCTTGGATATTTTGACATTGTGATGTCGAGATTGTTGATGATGATTGTTGGCTAGATCTAATGGGTCTAGAGCCTAGATTCGTTGTGAACCATCAATTGAGTTTTCCTAAGAGATCGTGGAAACGATTCGAAGCCCTAGAACCCTTGATTCATAAACCTTTTCAAAAACCTTTGATTTAATTATTATTCATTTCAATCAATTCATTGTTTTTATGTGTTTAGATTAGATTTTTATTTTTATTTCTTATTCGTGAACGACAAACACAAGAAACACTTCCAAATCTAGTTTTCCTTGAGAGATGACTTGAGTCAACTTATCCACCTACACGCGATCCCGTTCTCTTGCGGGCGAGCTTTTAAAACTTTGACAAATATTTATAAGTAGGTATACAAAAGCTCGAATCAGGTTACCAGGTTGCAAACCGACAATCTCAAACCAAGGGCCTTCATTGCTCATGTCTTAGACTCACAGGAAGCTACAACTTTTCAGGAGGCACTTTCACACCCTCTTTGGAAACAAGCCATGGATGCTGAATATCAAGCCTTACTTCATAACAAAACTTGGACCCTGTACTTGCTCCATCCAATAATTCCATGATAGGCTGCAGATGGATTTTCAAGCTCAAAAGACATGCTGATGGTGGCATTGCTAGATACAAAGCTAGATTAGTGGCAAAAGGCTATATTCAAACAACAGGCATTGACTTCTCAGAAACCTTCAGTCCAGTGGTTAAGCCTAATAAAATAAGGATTGTGTTGTCTTTAGCCACTCACTATAACTGGTATGTTTGGCATCTTGATATCAATAATGCTTTCCTTTATGGACAAATTAATGAAGACCAATACATGTTATAACCTCTTGGTTTTGAATTCCCTTCGTGTCCGACATATGCCTGCAAACTAGCAAAATCCCTTTATGGCCTCAAACAGGCTCCTCGATTCTATTATTTCAAACTTAAATAAGTTCTGCATACCCTTGGATTCTCAAACTCCAAATCTTATCACTCTCTATATTACAAAAACACAAGCACCTTCTTCATTTGACTTCTTGTCTACATTGATGATATTTTGATAACTGGAATTAATACCTCTTTGATCTCCCAGGTCATTACTCTTTTGCACAAATTTTTCTCCCTTAAGGACTTGGGAGAGATCCACCATCTCTTAAGAGTCGAGGTACACATAACAGGAACTAGCATGCATCTCACACAGACCAAGTATATCAAAGAGTTACTTAGTAAAGCTAAGATGCTTGAGGCCAAACCCACACCAACTTCTATGGTCACATCTCCTACCTTATCGAAGCATAATGGTGCTCCCACCGTTGATATATCTCTTTACAGAAGTATAACCAGGCCAGACATGCCTTCAATGTAAACAAAGTTTGTCAGTATATGCAAAATCCCCTTGACACTCACTGGTGAGCAGTCAAAAGGATTCCAATATATCTAGTAAGAACAACGACGTCTGGTGTACATTTGACAGGTTTTTTAGATTCGGATTGGGCATGCGACCTAGATGACAGGAGGGTCAGTCACTGGTTTATGTGTCTTTTTAGGACGACATCTCATCTCTTGATGCTCCAAAAAGCAATCATCTATCTCCAGGTCAAGCACTGAACCTGAATATAGAAGCTTAGTCACATAACAACATAATTAATTTGGATTCAAACTTTTCTTTCCGAGCTAAGGTTCAACTCCCTCAAGTTCCAATTGTATGGGTAGATAATCTCAGCACCATATCTCTTGAGAGCAATTCTGTTCTCCATGCTAGAACCAAGCACATTGAAACCGATTTCCATTTTGTCAGATCAGGTTGCTGCAAACAAGTTGAAAGTGCATCATGTTCCATCCTTTTATCAGATAGCAGATTTACTAACTAAACCCTTGAGCAATCAATTCTTCACTCAGTTAAGAAGTCAGCTTCAAGTTTTATCCCTGTCCTCGTTCAAGTTGAGGGGGCATTATAGAGTAGATTAGCGACTTGATAACATTAGTTCTGATGACTGCCGACATGATCAGGGAACTGATAACATTAGGTCGCATAAGCGCCGACCTGATCAATGACCTGATAACTTAAGGTCGCCTGAGTGTCAACCTATGAAAGGTCATCATAAGAGCCCATTGTGATTACTAGGGTCTTACACAATCAGATGATGATGTCAGCCCTAGCATAGTATATCCAGCCAGCCTGCTACAACTGTCAGATTGTACCGTAGCAATATTATCCACTTATTATAGGTAGCCGTTGTCAGGGTGTACTATGACATTTTTAACCACATATTCTAGGGTTTCTATAGTCAGGTGTATTGTTTTAAATAGACAAACTCTTCTCTGTTGAAATGTACTGAATTATTATATTCATCATTATACAAAAATTCATTATACTCATATTTACCTTTATTAGCGCACATAGAACTCGCTACTTTTCTATCAATCGGTATGCATATTCTACATTCATCAAAATTTTCCATTAATTACATTGGTATTTTTGTTCATAATTTTATAAGTTGTATTTTGAAAAGAAAAATATTCAATTGTGAATTTGTTTGAAAATAGAGATCATGTGTAACTAGTGTAGATGGTCCACTGAACCACCTCCTTGGATACCATTTGTTGGTCCCGAGGTAAGGAAAGGTGTATAAAGGGGGTTGAATAAATCTTTCTGTGTATCTTTCCACTAAATAAATATCATGGAGTTTGTTGTGGGAGACTTTTTTTGTCTTTTGAAAAATTAATTGGTCAATCAACATATTTAAAGAGTTATAAATCGATTCTTACAACTCCCAGTAGTATAGAAATTTAAGGAACAATAGAAGTAGTAAAGTAGTTGATTAAATATAAAGTAGGAGAGGTGCTTTTGTACTTAGTGTTCACTGAATATAAAGAGAATGGAGAGACTTGATAGAGGTATCATGGGTTTTTGTAAACTCCCACAAACCTGAAAGTATGAATGTATTAGAGACAATCAGATTTAAAGACATTATAATTGATCAAAATTATTATATATATCGTAATATATATGGTATTGCATTTATTGAATTATTATTTTGATTGTTTGTGATTATTCATATAAATGTTCCCGTAGAGTTAATGTTGTCATTGATATAGTGAGATGTCATTGATAAAACATTACTCTTAAAATAGCCAAGACTAACGATTATCAAGATTGGGATATTGATAATATGATATATGTCGGCATGTGGTCTGCATCACATTTTAGAGAATGCAGTAAGTCTCACGACTGCGAATAATAGTTATTCGTGATGGACACATGGATACTTTGGAGAGTAAGTCAGCATCACATTTTTAGAGAATGCAGTAAGTCTCACGACTGCGAATAATAGTTATTCGTGATGGACACATGGATACTTTGGAGAGTATTAGTAAACCCTACTGATAAGTTATTTATTGTATGTTTATAAACTTATCAGTATATAAAGCGTGTGATAATCCTTTGACTTGAGGTCAATACGCACCTTGTTTACTGAGTGATGTACTTTGACCATGACCAATGCTTGCACTCCTTTTGGGGTAGATACGGCTTGTGTTGGGTGCATCATGATGTAAATGAAGGTGGTAGTTGAGCCAAGAAAGAATTCATTCCTCGATTGGAATTTCGAGAGAGATCACTCATAATCTCTATATTAGGTCGACTAAAGTCATTGGCCAATGCAAGACACATATTCAATATAGTAATTGAAGTATCGTCTGGTTGTCGACTAATAAAAATGAGATAAATTGATTAAGACAGTGAGATAGACTTGAATAAATTTTAAGGTTAATAGTGATTCGAAATGAAAGGAATTTCACCAAAGCTTTGTATAAAGGTTATAATTCACTGAGTTCAAGTGAATGTTCTTTATATATTGAGTTCGTCCATCTAAGCCATCTAGGAGTTTTGTTTGGATTATCATTGGATTGATGTCATATATAAAGGCTTATAGGGTCACACCATATGCGATTAGTTTTCAGATTTAAGAGTGTATCAAGAAAGTATTAAATATTCAATTTAGAATTGTAATATTTAATTGTTAATACTTATGATATTAATTTCTATTTGATGAAAATTATTTAATTAAATTAAATTGGATTTGAATTTAATTATCTATGTTATATTAATAAAGGTACTTGGGCTAAAATTATTTTGGGCCCATGTCTTGAATAGTCCAACCCTTTTATGATTAGGGTTCTCTTATGTACCTAGTATAAATATAACATAGAATCATAAGTTGAAGACAATGAAAATACGAGAGAGTTTTTAGAAAACATAAATCCTAATTTTTGAGATTTGGAGTTCTTGAGCTTTCGTGGGATTTCCTAACTTTCTTCACGATAGCAATACACTATAGTTGGATCTTGCAGTCGGAGATTAATCGCGTGGATACCTTAGTGTTGAACTCGGACCTGAATTTACTGTAAGGGTTTCATGCTTTTATCTCGTTTATTTATTATATAAATATATTCGTTAACAGGATAGATTTGTTGGATCTAAATTTTTAAAACTTTCGCTGTACGAGCATGGTGTTCGTCTCTACGAATTGCAACAAAACCTCTGCTGCGTTCACTTAGGACGAGTTCACTATGATATGTTAATACTATGTAGATTATATATAATTAGATACTTTCACATGGATTTTTCGAAAAGCCTCATTGCTACTTGGTTTTCATAAACTGGTCATAAAGCAACCTAACTCATTAATGTAAGGTTAATCAAGCAATCCTCAAATTCAACCATTTGAATGGATAGATCACAAAGCATCATAAAAAGGATTCATCCACTAATCTTTCAAAGTATTGAGCATAAGTCGCCATAAATGTGAATTCAATACTTCAGTTGAAGACAAGATTTGTTTGGAGAACTTGAAGTTCATTTGTGGATTCATTGATTAAATTAAAAAACTTTCTTCGCTCTATATTGAATCATTTTATAGTGGTTTATTCCAATATTCGATTGATGTAGCCGTTTGACCTAAATGTGGGAAGCATCTTCTTTTACTAGTTGTTGCAGAGTTGTCTTGTCGATGTAGGGACTTACAAATCATTTTGGGTCTTCATACCAATAACTAGAATTAGCATTAAATGATCTTGGACTGCGCTTTTTAAGATGTTATTATGCTATTGTTGGAGTCTCATCGGATAAGAAGTTATGAGACATTAGAGTTATAGTCCAAGATTGGATGAACAACTTTGCACACTTGTGTTATAAATATAGAGCGACCCACCATTAAGCCTCCAATCAGATATAGGTTTGAAGCGGTGTCATTGATTCGTACGTATTCGTTATGGTTTCTGTATAATTCTCGAGTTATATTTGAGTCGTTTTGTTATCTTTTTCGCATTAAGATTAGGCTATTTTGCATAATTTTGCATTCAAAAGCTTTTTACTTAACTTTCCAATTTTACAATCGCTTATTGGTCATTTTGAGATGACTACTATTTTTTCTCATGCAGCTAGAGTGCTTGACGAGCCTCGGATTACAAGAAGATTAAGCTCGTAAACCGTTACGAGAATCGAGAGACAAGGAAGGGAAAGACATCGCGAAGAAGTAGCCACAAAAACACCCATCCGGTCGGATGGACCTGACATCCGACCAATTAAACCCACTGGACTCACATCCGCTCGGATGGATCTGACATCCGACCGAATTGGCAGACAAAGACTCCCATCCGGTAGGAAGGATTTGACATCCGACCGGATGCAAGCATTACGAACTCGGATATGAAAAGACTTTACACTTACGAAAGAAGACTTGGAGGCTACAAAAGAGACCAAGAACCTCGACAAAAGGGGGTTAATCCATTGATAGATGCGAGAATAATCCACCGTCCGGTTCGTTACAAACTGGGATGAGAACCCATTTCTCGAACCTCTTGGGAATGACAATCCAAAAGCGTTCTTGAATTGTTTTTCATATTTATCTTTACTTTTCCAATTCAAATATTTAGTTTTTCAGACTTTAGTAGATATTATATGGATAATCCATCGTCTAGTTCGTGACAGACTGGGACGAGAACCCTCTTCTCGAACCTCTGAAGTATAGTTTTTCGTGTTTTTTGGAAATAAAGGTTCATTTGGCTTGATATTATTGGAATTCAATTTGATTGTAAGAATCAATGTGTTTGTAGCTTGAAGAAATAAAAGCAAAATGAAAATAAAGCAATTAAACTAGCTAAACTACACTAGAAATTGAAATAGCAAGTTGGTCGGATGCCTCGGTCGTATGCCTTCAATGAAAATGCAAGCAAAATCAAAAATTTAGCAAGAACAAGCAATGTTTCACCAAGTACAAGCATGCAAGCACAAGGTACAACAATGCATAAAAACTCAAATAATGCAAATAAGCAAAAATTGAAAGCATGAATGTATAAAGCAATTAAAATAGAGGGGAAAGTTTAAAACTTTATGAAAAATAACAAGCAACAAAGCATAGATCTAGGATTAAGCATGGAACAAAGCATAAAAATTAAATTGCAAATAAAGCATGTGAAAAACTCAAAATCAAGACGATCCAAGACCCGATCTATGATCTAGATGTGTCACTCATCTAGATTCCATAGCCAATTCTTCATATCTAATATGAATCCAAGGTGCTAAGACAAAATGCATAAAAATGAAGAAAATGCATGGAAATGTAGAACAAAGCATGGAAATAAAACATAAAACATGAAATTGAAAGGAAACTTACTTGAATTAAGAAATGAAACAAAGCTTGAATCTAATTGCATCAAAAGTAACAATCCAAAGGAGTATTTGGATTCTTCTTAGGCTTACAAACCCAAGGCAAAGCTTGAAAATTAAATCTAAACCTAAGAGAGAGAAAGTAGATCTAGAAATTGAAGAGAAATTAAGCCCAATACTCATGCAAGAGTTGGGTGTTGAGTAGATCCTTTCTCAAGTCAAGTTTTGGGGTTTATATAGTTATTATCAGGGGTAAAATCGTCAAAACACTCTAATTCCCGGACTCGCAGTCGATCGATTGAATGTCGATCGACTAAGGTCAGTCGATAGACTGCTAGTCGATTGACTGGTGGTCGTCGATTGGCTGCCGTGCCAATTTTGGGGAGTACACTGTCTCGCAGTCGATTTTGGGGCGTTCAGTCGATCCTCTTGGAGAGAAGTCGATCGACTGCAAACTGCCCGGGCAGTCGGTGGGGCAGTCGATCAGGCTTGGTTTCCTCGTTTCGGCACGGATTTTGAGATTAAGGGCCTCGACTAGATCCTTAGCAACTTAGAGCAAATCCAATTCCTCGTGCCACCTAAAGCATAAGAATTTTGAACTCAAAAATCCATGAATCATCGAAAACGCACACACCAAGCTTCAATCCTAAAAACGAGAAAGTGACCGAAAACCCTAATGAAAATGACTAGGAACTACTAGAAACGATGCTAAACTCTAATTAAAAGCACGAGAAAAATACAACAATTACATGCAAAACAACCTCTTAGATCTGACAACACAAGACCATTCTTGAATCATTCTTCATTTTATCTTCCCTTTTTCCAATTAAAACTTTAGCTAGTATTTAGTAGATTGTAGATGGTTAATCGTTGCTCAGATTACGGATGTAAGTTTCATACACTTTACTTCAAATTCTCGTTAGAACGATGCCAATTTCCTCCGTTAATTAGTAAGTCTCCAATGTCCTATTTCAATTATTCGAATTCGTGTTTTGATTGTATGCTTTTGAAGTGTTTGATATGACAATGGTTGGTTATTAGTTTAATTGCAATTCTCGTAATCTTAGGTGTTTGTTGCTTCGTCAATTGTTCATGTTCATGTTACTTTCTTTAATCTTTTCGTATTTGTTTGTAGATAAGCGTTATTAGATTATTAAACTGGTTGATGATTTATAGTTAGAATTTACGGGTCTAGAGTATAGAATCATTTAGAACTATCAATTGGGGTTGTCGGGCGTTCAATCTACACGTTGGAATTGACAAACCCGACTCGTAGACTAAGTGTTCAATGAACGCCAATTGATTGTGGAGACGTTTCTAAGATTCTAGACCCCCATTTTATTAGTCTTTTAAAATTTATTGATTTCATCACTTGTAGTTTAAATCATTTTCGTAGTTATTACAACTTTCAAACCAAACCTTGATCGAGTGTTTAGATGAGATTTTTATCATTTTTTCATTCGTAAAAACAAACATAAAACCTACCTCCGATTAGCCTTCCTCAAGAGATTTGACTCGAATTAACTTGCCAGTTTACAGTGACCCTGTTCTCTTGCGGGTGAACTAAAACATTTAAAAACGTAGACGCGCATCATTTAACTTACTTTTAATTTTGAAAGAAGAAAATTTGTTCGACTCAGTCATTTGCACTTTACCCATATGAGTGGTTTAGATACATATCGAGAGGCTATCTCTTGCGAGATAAAGATATATGGATGTGTGTTGTGGTGGAGGATATGGAATCCTTGCATAAGTGCCAAATGCGGGAGCATATTGAGTTTTTACGGAGAATTGAGCTTGTTAAGGAATTTATTCTTGGCAACAATTCCTATTTTGTTATTTTCCTTTCTTGGGCACAAAATAAATTAGGAACTCTAGATTTTGTTTCCTAGTTTATTTATAGGACTTTGTTTATTTTCCTAGATTATGTTTAGGATTTGTTTTACTTATTTACCAACTTTAGGATTCTAGGATTGTCTATTTAAGATAAGAGAATACTAAAGCTTGATACACTTCTTGGACGCAAAAAAGACGCACGGGATTTCTCAAGAAGACGCAAGGAAGCAACGCACAAGCAAGAAAAGAACACAAAGACTACTTGGAGCCACTGTTCGAGATTATCAAGGTCTTCGAAGTTGGGTAACCAACGGAGAAGATCTTTTCATCACGGCGACAAGTATTTAGTATCAAGTTGTTGATATTTTAGTTTTCATATATTACTTCATATTTTTGTATTGATCGTGAACAAGAAAGTAATATAGTTTTCGGGTTTGTACACCCATGTTCACAAATACTTTTACTTGTGAACTGAATTTAATTTACTGTGTTCTTAAATTTTATTTCCGCTGCATATTTTTATTTTAACTCTGGTTGATGTTGGTAGTCAGTGTTGGTTAACATTGATAACAACATCATAAAACTGAGACTTTTTTTCAAAACCATAGACCTTAAAATTTTACAATTGGCATCTAGAGCAGGTTACTTAACCTTTTAAGTACTGATTCTTATTTTTAGGTGCTATGGATGCTCAAGGCAACCCAAGGCCTCCGATCCTCAATGGGGATAACTATTCCCTCTGGAAACAGAGGATGCGGTGGCACTTAAAGAGCATTGACGAACGTTCATGGAGAACCTTTCTAATTGGATGGGAAAAGCCACATGTCA
The DNA here is from genome assembly GCA_014905375.1 of Phtheirospermum japonicum. Classification (NCBI taxonomy): domain Eukaryota; kingdom Viridiplantae; phylum Streptophyta; class Magnoliopsida; order Lamiales; family Orobanchaceae; genus Phtheirospermum; species Phtheirospermum japonicum. The sequence goes on from BMAC01000762.1 coordinate 342,143, forward strand.
CTGACGGTGAGGGTGATACCATTGACAAAAAAGAGGAAAATTAGAGTGCTGACGAAGTAGCTTCTGCAAACTAGAATTCCAAATGCATCAACACTTTGTATGGATATGTAGATGCAAGTTACTACAGAGTCATTAAGAATTGCTACTCAGCAAAGGACGCATGGGACGCACTCCAAAGGGTGTGTGAAGGGACCCAGAGCGTAAAGAGATCAAGGCTCAGAATGCTGATGTCCACCTTCGAGACAATGAGAATGGACGAAAAGGAATCTATCATGGACTACGCCATGAGACTCTCTGATGTTGCAAGCGAGTGTAGAGAGCTTGGAGAATCAATAACGAACTTGCGTCTCATGGGAAAACTAATGAGATCCATCACAAAGAAATATAATATGAAGGTAGTTGCCATAGAAGAATCCAAATATGTTGATGATATAGAGTTTAACACCTTAGTTGGAAACCTCTAGCAATATGAGAGGGAACACCTTGTTTCCAACTCAAAAGAGAAGAGTGTTGCTTTTTCCTCCGATGTTAACCCAGACAATGATGAAGATGATGAGGAATTTGATTTTAATGGGATTCTAAAAAAGATGGAATCCACTACGCTTGAGAAAGACGAATTGTCCTTTGTGACCCAACGCTTCAATAACATTCTAAAGAAGAAGAACAACATTGGAGGTTCAAGCACAAAGACCAGGCCACAGGCGTCTACACCAAAATTCACTGGACTCGCTCTTCCCAGATCTCAGTCCGCATCGTCAATTCCAAATGTATCCAGCTCCCCGAAACCACCCAGTGAGGTACAATGACATGAATGTAAGGGTTGGGGACACTACAAGAATGAGTGTGCAAACACTCTCAGGAAAAAGAACATGGTTGCCACTGATTTCACTGAGGATGTCAATGATTCCGACTCACCTAAACCTGTTCCATCCCTGTTTACTAATATTGTGTGGGACAATGACGTCCATGTTGGTATCCTTGCAACCAACATCGTGTGCCTGAATGCAGAGACCACTGACTATCTTGAAGAATACGAGTAGTTTAGTATTGAGCATAAGCAAATGTTTGTTAGTTGGGGAAAACATGTACTCAAGGTCAAGTATCTCACGAAAGAGGTTGACAAACTAAACAAGGAAAAGAGTGATCAACTTGACATAATTGTCCGATTAGAATCATCACTCACCAAGAAAGATGCTGAGCTAGAAAAGGTGAAAACCGAGCTAAAGAGGGTTCAAGGAACCATCCAAAATATGAACAAGGGGAAGGCAAAGCTCGACGAAATCCTGGAGATGAGTTTCCTAGAAACCTCAAAGCATGGAATTGGATATAAACCGAATCAGCCATCACAACCCTCAAGTCAAGAAAAAAAAATTGACCAAACGGCACAAGAAGAGGAGGAGATAGTTCGTGTGCCATTATTGTGGTGAGCCAGGTCACATTCGACCATTTTGCTGGAAAATTATTGGCGAGAGAAGACACTTTCAGAGAAAAAATCTGGCTGATAAATTCCGTGTTGGTTCCCATGTTACCAACATCAATACCAATACCAGGTTCAAACAAGTGTGGGTCATGAAAAAATAACATCAAGTGCAATATGATCCATACCTCCCTGAAATCCCATGTCCCTGGAGCCTGGTATTTTGATAGTGGATTCTCAAAGCATATGACTGGCTCAGAAGAACTTCTTTCCAACATTGTCGGATTTCGAGGTGGAAAAGTGAAGTATGGAGGAGATGCAAATGGCCAAATCGTTGGCCAAGGAACTCTCCATATTCCCGGCGTTGTAACTCTGTAGAACGTGTTGTTGATAGAAGGACTTACTTCTAACCTAATAAGCATAAGTCAACTTTGTGATGGTGGCTTTAGTGTCAAATTCAACCGTGAGAAGTGTGAAGTCTATGAGGAGAATGGTCCATGTATCCTTATTGGTCAGAGGACTTCAGACAACTGTTATCAAATCAACAATGATGCCTTTTGCAAATTATCTCAATTAAGTGATGTTGAGGTGTGGCATCAAAAACTGGTGCATGTCAACTACAAGATGATGGACAGGTTGGCCAAGGAAGAAGCTGTGACTGGGCTTCCTAAGCTCAACACCAAGATCATCCCTGTGTGCGAGGCATGCCAGAAAGGAAAATAGGTCAGGTTGCCACATCCAATAGTGCAGAGTCTCACTACATCATCTTGCTTCGAACTCCTTCATATGAATCTCATGGGACCACTTGAAGTCGAGAGCCTTGGTGGAAAGAGGTACGTTTTAGTTATTGTGGATGATTTTTCTAGGTTCACTTGGGTAGAATTTCTAAAAGAAAAATCTAAAACTTTTGAAGCATTCAAAAAACTTGCAAAAGAGGCTGTGTGTAAGATTTGATGTGAACATTGGTAGGATTAGAACTAATCACGAAAAAGAGTTTGAAAATGCATCCTTTTCAAAATACTACACTGCGGAAGGCATAAGTCACGAATTTTCTTCACCTATTACTCCCCAATAAAATGGCATAGCTGAACGTAAAAATAGGTCTCTTGCTGAGATGATTAGAACAATGCTCATTTCCAATGGCATAGCAAAACGTTTTTGGGCTGAAGCTATGAATACTGCATGTCATATTATAAATAGGGCTTATTTTAGACAAGGGTCATGTGCAACTCCCTATGAATTGTTGTTGGGTAAAAAACCGAACTTGAGCTATTTTAATGTGTTTGGATGTATTTGCTATGTGCTCAACGATAGAAATCATCTAGCTAAACTGGGCTCAAAAAGTGACAAGTGCATCTTCATGTGTTATTCCCAAAATAGTCACACATATAGGTTGTTTAACCTTAGAACTCGAAGCATGTTTGAGTCTGTTAATGTCAAGTTCGATGATCTAACGAGTGAAGTTAAACCTACCGAGGATAATGATCTGATTTATGATCAAAATCCTTTAGATAATGTCACTCTTCCTGTAGATGATAGTGCAGGTACTGAAAACAGAGATGCAGGTCCTGAAACCAGAGAGTTGAGTGATATTGGTACCAATGTTGGTTCTGAGAACTCAACATCAGAACCAACATCAGCTCAAGTTTCCGCAGAATCAGATTCTAAATCAGAAGATGAAGATCCAGCTGACCCCATTGATCTTCATCAAAGGGACATCCCATCCAGAATTCAGAGAAACCACCCCGTGGGCCAAATGATTGGAGACTTAGATGAAAGGAGTACAAGAAGGCGACAGATAAATTTTAAGGAAATGGTCAGGTACGTCTGCCTGTCTACTAATTGCTCTAAGATTCGTGAATCTTTGTACCTTTCTAAAACAGAGCCCAAGCATGTGAAGGATTCACTAAAGGATGAGTTCTGGATAAAGGCAATGCAAGAAGAGCTGGACTAATTTGCCAAAAACGATGTTTGGGGTTTAGTTCCTCGACCAGAGAATTCTCACTTAACTGGAACAAAGTGGATCTTCAAGAATAAAACCGATGAGGCAGGCAACATTGTAAGGAACAAATCTCGACTGGTTGCACAAGGGTACACACAAACTGAAGGAATCGACTTTGATGAAATATTTCCCCTGTTACCCGCATTGAGTCGGTAAGACTTTTACTCGTTGTTCCTTGTTATATGAAGATATCATTGCATCAAATGGACATAAAGAGTGCGTTTTTAAATGGAGTCTTGAGTGAAGAGGTATATGTTGGGCAACCTAAAGGATTTGTAGATCCCCAAAAACCCAACTTTTTTTTAAAACTGAAGAAAGCTTTATATGGTTTAAAACAAGCTCCTAGAGCTTGGTATGAAATGTTGACTCAACATTTGCACTATTTAAACTTTAGACGAGGGGGAGTTGAAAAAACTTTGTTTCTCCTTAAATCCAATAAGCACATCTTAATCGTCCAGGTTTATGTAGATGATATTATTCTTGGATCCACTAACGAGTAGATGGTGAAGGATTTTATCACTCGAATGTCTGATACATTTGAGATGAGCATGAAAGGTAATCTCTCGTACTTTCTTGGTATTCAAATCAAACATCTTGATGATGGTATTTTCCTTCCTTAGATAAAATATGCTAAGAACCTAGTTAAAAAATTTAGGTTAGAAAGTGAAACGCATAAGAAAACCCCACTAGGCAAAACTGTGAAGCTGTCGAGAGACGATGTTGGTAAGCGTGTTGATAACACCATGTACAAAAGTATGATAGGGAGTCTGTTGTATTTGACATCAAGTAGACCTGATATTATGTATAGTGTGTGTTTATGTGCTAGATATCAGTCTAATCCAAAAGAGTCACACTTAAAAGTCATTAAAATAATATAAGGTACATTGGTGGTACAACATAATTAGGAGTGTGGTACACTAAGGACACTGTCACTGAACTTGTAGGGTATACTGATTCGGACTGGGTTAGGGATGTGGTAGATAGGAAGAGCACTATGGGGGGCTGTTTTTTCTTGGGTAACAATCTAATCTCTTGGTATAGCAAAAAACAGAATTGTATTTCTCTTTCTACAGCTGAAGCCGAGTATATTACATCTGAAAGTGCATGTACACAATTATTGTGGATGAACCAAATGATTAAAGACTATGGTCTGCACAGTAGTATTTTGACTGTGCTTTGTGACAATTCCAGCGCTATTGACATCTCGGAAAATCAAGTCCAGCATTCTCAAATCAAATACATTGATATAAGGTACCACTTTATTCGAGACTTGGTTGAGAGGAAGATAGTTAGCCTTGAGCATATAGGGACAGACAATCAGCTTGGTGACATCTTCACGAAGGCATTAGATTTCGAGACCTTCTCTCGTTTGAGAAGAGATCTCGGTATGTGCATTGTCTAAACCAATGTTGGTTTGTGATGTTATGACACACCATATCAACATCAGTCACAACATCTGTATAATTTTGCATGCATTTTTATTTTTCTTTTCATACATAATCCAAATGCATTGAGTCTGATTGAAAGTGAGATAAGGTCTAGTGTTGCAATAAAAGTGATGTCAAAAAGACTAACCTCTTCAATTAGGTTATTTTGGAGCTTGCCCGGAGAAACTGGTTTTCTCCCAGGTTCAAAAACAAGAGGTGTTAACAACAATTACTGAAGATAAGCTATTTCTCTTCAAATCCCTAAAAAGATGAAGAAAATCTGGATACAAATTGATCCAATATTTAAATTTCATCTTCTTGAGCGATTTTGACGTAGTCATTAACTTTGGTTAAGGGGTAAGTCTCCATTGACTTCACCTGAGTCAATGTTGGTTAACAATGTTGTCAGTAATAAAAAGCAACACTGATCAAAGTCACTAAAACCATAATGTGAATAATTTTAACCTTTTTAGGTCATGAATTTTAGGCATCCAATATGACATTCATACTTTGGGAAGATGCCTACTTGCTGTGCGAACTATTGCTTGTGTTTTTGTCTATATTGAATTCTCTTAATTGTGTTTTTAATCTAGTTAACTAAGTGTTTCAGTGGAGTTGTACTCGGATGGCTGGACAGGTAATAACGAGTTTAATTTGGTGAGTGAAAATTTATATTGCACAAGATATAAATACTACTAAGCTGATGGTTTAATTAATCCATCTCTCTACTTCGGCCGATTTTGTAATAAGAATTGTGCAATTTATTTTTTTTAAAAGGGAGATACTGGATGTAGTGGGTGTGATCACGTCCTACATTATGGGGGAGTGGTATTTCCTTAAAAAGGAAATAAAATCGTGTTTAGGTCCCAAAATCCGCAGGAAGGTAAACTTAGGGCTTTTTTCCTTTTATTTTCTTATCTTCTCTCTCCTTGGCAACGGTCGTTTTTTGAAAGCTTAAATACTGGATATTTTTTTACCGTTTGTTCACTTCCCAATTACCCTTCTGCGATTAAACTCTCCAGCTCTCACAAAAATACTCTCTCTGCTTCGATTTTGTCTTTTGTGTTTTTGTGAAAATTCTCATGATGTCATACCAGACCTCGCCGTCGCATGTTCCTGAATTACCTGCCGGTGTGCGCTGCTCCAGCGAACAGATTCCAGCGCCCTTTCCTAAAGTTGGCGCCCTGGATATTCGCGCATAAATCGGTGGTGGTTCCTCTTCAAACCCACCATCGGTAACAACATCGCCACTACCCTCGCCACCGCACGGGTCCCACGTTGTCGTGCCAGCCCCATCGCCAATTGACGTCGTGCCTGAAACACAAGTGTTCCCAGGCTAGCCCGAGAACGAGATCGATGTTGATACCCCCCCGGATTCGCCATTTGTAGCTGAGATGTTTGGCCCAGTTGGGAACCTTACCTTGAAAAGGTCCCGGTGGCTGCACAATATACCTCCCAGTGTTGTACCGCCCGCTGTTCCGAAGAGCCAAGTAGGGCCGAGACGACATGTGCCTCTCGAGCACATGAATCTTGTAGAGGATGTCATGGCAATGTCGGATCCTGATGAAGATGACTATGTCCCTTCTGCTATGGTGGAAGGATTAGTGCCTCCGTTTAATTCAGCTTCGACTCTGACGACGAAGAAGACAACTCGCCGAAAGCAGACTGTGAAGTTGGCCGACAAGAAATCTGCTTCCGTGGCCGTCAAGGTTTCTCCAGGTTCCACTGAAACTGAATATTCTTCCCCTCCTTATAAAATTTTAGATTTTATCACCGGGTAGGTCACTAGCTCCTCCAGACCGACTACTGCTGTCCCTCCTCCGTCTTCAATTAGTAAAGATCAACCCGAGTTTGATCTTGAGCTTTTTGAGTATTCCCCTGAATCCTCCTTTGATGTGACCCTTCGTGATATACTTTCTACTTACAAGAAAGAAAAGAAGAAGGAAAGGGCGGTGCTTAAGTCCAATGTTGGCCCCCGTGTTGGTTCCCCCATACCAACATTGCCACAAGACAAGTCTGCTTCGTCCTCTAGTTCTGCCGCTGCTGAAACCACATCACCTGCTCACGCTTCGACTCCATCTATAACCTCTGATCACTCCCAGTCCTCCGCGGGCACTCCTTCTCGAACCCTTGAGATTGAGGATATGGTGCCATTTTCGAAGAAGTTTCTGACTACCGAGGCCGCAGAGTTGTTTGATACATACCGAACCCGACACATGATCACTGAGCGCCGAGTTCCAGTTGAGCTGTTTGAGCGACACACTTAATTGCCTATCTTCAACATAAAGGTATGTATTCCACAGTCTCGACTGCCATGCCTTTTGTCTGTGATATAGTCGTGGAATTTTATGCCAATCTGTGCCATCTATGGTTGATTTGAATTCTGTGAATTACGAAAAAGTTTATTTGTTTGGCAAAGTGTTTTTTTTTTACCCCTGATCTGATTGATGAACTTTTTGGCCCTGAGCCGTATTGGGTTGATTCGAGTGTGGACGATATGAATGAGGTTATATCCATTTTGTCTGGAGGTTTGGTTCATGCATGGTCTGAGCAATTGCCTAGTACTCGTCTTTCTTCTCTTTACTCTATTTTGCACAAGATCGCCATTTACAACTGGGTTCCCTCCAAGAACACCACTTGTGTTATGCGGCCTCAGGCCGATTTCTGTATAAGCTTGGGAGGGGAGTGAAGTTTAGCTTCGGGCATCATGTGTTTGATATTTTCATGAAGTTCGCCACCACCAGGTCCGCCGCATCGTTGTGCTTTCCCTCTTTGGTCTTCAGCTTGCTTGAGAATCAGGGTTTGGTGCTTCATTCTGATGATGTACTTACTGGGGAGGCTGACTGGTTTGCTTTGAGGGGCCAGCATATTATAGGTGCCAGGGTTATTGATCTTCCTTGGCAGGCGCCTTTCCAGGCCAATGTTGCTAGTGGTGTTGGGGCCGGCATTCCCAACAATGGTCCCCATTTCTGCGCAGGTTCTTTGGGCGCATGTGGATTGGATTGATACGCAAATGACCTAGTTGAAGGCACTTCATGGTTCGATCATGGAGGCCCTTTTGCTGATGAGGATGTTGTTGTTGCCGAGGCTTTGGCGAGTCTTGGTCGGGGAAAACGAAGGAAGAGGATCCGCTCTCGCAATAAGGACTTGAAGAAGATGAAGAGAATGCAGAAGAAGAAGCGAAAGGATAGGGGTGGAGGAACTTCGAAATCCCCTCGTCGTTCGAAGAGGGTCCAAAGTCAATAAGTTCCTTATGTTTTGTTTTGATAAGTACAAATGAACAATGTTGGTTTTTAATGTTGGTTGGCTGTGATAATAACATTGGGTTTTTTATTTAGGGGGAGTTTTACAACTTAGGGGGAGTTAGTTGTTTTTGTTTTTGCGTCGTAGTGTTTTGTCTAGAAAGGCAAAAGGGGGAGATTATTGAGGAATTTATTTCTTGGCAATAATTCCTATTTTGTTATTTGCCTTTCTTGGGCACAAAGTAAATTAAGAACTCTAAATTTTGTTTCCTAGTTTATTTATAGGACTTTGTTTATTTTCCTAAATTTTGTTTAGGATTTATTTTACTTGTTTACCAAGTTTAGGATTCTAGGATTGTCTATTTAAGACAAGAGAATACTAAAGCTTGATACACTTCTTAGACGCAAAAAATACGCACGGAATTTCTCAAGAAGACGCAAGGAAGCAACGCACAAGTAAGAAAAGAACACGAAGGCTACTTGGAGCCACTGTTCGAGATTATCAAGTTTTTCGAAATTGCGTAACCAACGGAGAAGATCTTGTCATCACGGCGACAAGTATTTAGTATCAAATTTTTGATATTTTAGTTTTCATATATTACTTCATATTTTTGTATTGATCGTGAACAATAAAGTAATATAGTTTTCGGGCATGTACACCCAAGTTCACAAGTAATTTTACTTGTGAACTGAATTTAATTTGCTGTGTTCTTAATTTTTATTTCTGCTACATATTTTTATTTTAACTCTGATTGATGTTGGTAGTCAGTGTTGGTTAACATTGATAAGAATATCATAAAATCGAGACTTATTTTCAAAATTATAGATCTTAAAATTTTACAGAGCTATCGGATACAAAATGGATGTACAAGAAGAAATTAGTAATATATCGGAAAGAAATAAAAAGTTCAAGGTTCGTTAAGTAGAAAAATGGTATTCACATCAAAATAGGATATATTATGATGGGGTTAATCCTTAATGGGTAGAGATTCCATTATGACAGTGTTGGCTTTGGTAGCCAGTTGGGACATGCACTTAGAATAAATGGATGTGAATACAAGTTTTGTTCATGGTGATCTAATAGAGAAGATTTATACAAAGCATCTAGAGAAGTTCAGCAAACCTGGACAAGATCAATTATTTTGTAAATTGAAAGTTAGTGTATGGGTTAAAGTAGTCTCCACGACAATGGTACAAGTTATTTGATTCTTACATTATTAATATTAGATACATGATAGGTAGTAGGATTGTCATTTTTTAGGCACGAGCCTTTGATATTGGTTCTTTTATTTATTTTTTGTTACTTTTTATCGATAATATTTTGATTGTGGCTAATGATCTACATGATGTGAATGAGATCAAAACTATGTTAGGAAATGAATTTGGCACAAAGGTTCAGGTTCTGCCAAGAAAATAATTCAGATAGATACTCACAAGAATAGGGGCAAAAGAAAACTTTGGCTATCTCATCAAAGCTATATTGAGAAGGAGTTGGGATTTGGAAATATTGACATGAGAAATGCCAAGAGGGTGAGTACTCCATTGTCAAACCATTTTAAGCTCTCATTTATTCAGTACCCAAAGACATGCAAAAACCAATGACATGTAAAATGCCTTATATATAAACATTTTCCCCTTAGGGTTATATCATTATTTATTATCAATTCATCCTTCACATAATCCTAACTTCTCTTTTTCTCTTCTCGTATTTATATATATCTTAATATGGTATCAAGAATAAGATTAATTCAAGCTCCATTTTTTTTAGGTGAGTATTCTGATCAATTGCTTTAGATTTTTTGATTATTTTATGGTTGTTTTTGGTATGTTATTATTGTTATTCCAATTTGTGCGGTGATTTGATGCGCTTCTGGAATCTTTTGTAGGGTTTATTTTGCTATGTGTTTTTGGTTTATAATTAAAGTTGTTTATCTGTTAGATTGTTTACTTTTGTTACAAATGCTGGTGAAAATAATGATTCGTTACATGCTTTAGTGCTCAACTTAGTGGGAAGAAATATACTCGTTGGGGTTATGTGTTGAAAAAATTTCTGAAAGGGAAGAGGATGTGGGGTTAAGTTTCTGGAACTCTAGGCAAACTTGAAAGTGATGAAGAATATTTTGAGAAGATAGAATCTTGGGATACGACCCACTCAAAAATCATCACTTGGATCAACATTTATGTTCAATCGATAGGAGTCTAACTGGCAAAATATGATATGACTAAGGGAGTTTAGGATCACTTGGAAGGGAGTTGGAGATCCACTTTGGTGCTCTTCAAAAAATATAATGAGTATCCAAGAGTTTTATTCTGCCATGACCAATTTTTGTGATCAACAGTCTCACTGAATCTGTAGAACTACGAGCAGATACTCCATATATTTCTTGTAGGGAAGAGCAACACTTGGTCTAATTCTTGATGACTCTTAAATATGATTTTGAAGGACTTTGAGAAATAATCCTACATTGTAATCCTCTACTCATAGTTGATTCGGTGGTTAATAAGTTGTTAGGTGAAGAAATTCGTCTCAAATCCTAACAAAGAAAGGGAATGGGCAGAAAGGAATATTCCAAATCCATTTCTTTTGGTATTCCTCCTTAACAATCATCTAATTATCAGAATAGGCCTCAAGATGCATCCAATGTTTGCAGAATTTGAAAAAGTCAAGGCAATTAGAAAGCAAGTTGTCCATAGTTACTGAATAGAAATTAACAAACATGACAACCCTTTCAATGGATACCCCCATTTCAAGTAAAACAACCAAATTTCAGGCCTCCAACATTCAACATCGCACCAGTTGTTCCCCTAGTAATTCGTTTGTGGGTACACAATTATATGCATCCTGTAGTATAAGCATTTTTTGGGTTTGCATCCTAACATTTTTTTTGTAATTTATTGCATCATGTACTACACAAAATTTTGAAAGTGCATTCTCCGGCCAGCCAACTCGTCCGGACCCACCGAAACTCGCCTAAACTCACGTGTGAGGTTGCATCATTTCAAACCCATATACTTGAGGATGTATTTTTATTAAATTAGTATACTCTAAGATGCATTTATCAAAATTTACCAGAACTTTTTGATTTTCAGAATTTAATAACTTTTTTTTTTGTTTTAAATCTATTTTCAAGGTATATTATATCTAATTATTAGTTTTTATGATGAGTAGTATGTTTGGCAAGTACAAGACAAATACACATGAACTAGTTTGGAAACTCGCGTTTACGCGGGCATACCGAGCAAAAACATACTAACAAAAGAGAAAAAATGGGTAAATTAAAATATAGTCAATAATAAAATTTAATTAAATCGTTCACTTAAGATTCTAAAAAACCTCCTTGTAAACAACATTTGCAGTCTTATTAACAATATTACCATCATCGTCACAACTTAGAACTTTTAATCCTTTACAACTCTTGACCCGAGAGACTGCGACGTAGAGTTGACCGTGGCCAAAAATCGGCCTTGGCAAATACAAACTGACATTTGAAAGAGTTTGGCCTTGGCTCATATTTATGGTCATTGCGAAACAAACATTAACCGAAAACTGTCTCCTTTGAAATTTGAATGGAACCCTACGATCCGAAGGACTCAATGCCATTCGTGGAATGTAAAACTTAGTCCAAACATTAGTTCCAGACAAAATTTTTGCTTCAATAATAGATCTCCGAGTTGCATAACAACTAATCTAGTACCATTGCACAGCCCCGAAGTAAGATCCATGTTTCTAATCAACATAACCGGAACTCCAATTTTTAACTTTAGAATATGATTGGGGATTCCGAAGTACTTTATCGTGTTTAGAAAATCAGTCGAATAGACTTGATGCTGAGCTTCTCCATTAACATATGTTTTGCGAATTGTGTCAGAGCTAAGATATACTCTTTCATCACCTGTATTAATCGACATCATGTAGTCATTCACTGTGTCAATAATGCTATTAGTTGGAGCAAGAATAGCTCTTTCTTTGAAGAATGAGTGATTTACAAAGTTCTGTAAAAGAGATGGATAAGGGCTCTCAACAATCACATCAACATGATCAACTGAAGTCTGGAGAAGTATATCGTCAGGTATATCAATTAAAATCTGACAATCCACTTCAGTACCAATTTCTCCATCACTGATTTTGAGAATCTAATTGGAGAAATCCCGAATTTCACGTTTAACGGATTTTGACATTGATTGTCCGACTGTTAACCTCATATTCTTCGTCAAACAAAGTATCTTACAATGTTCCCATAATCTAGATGAATAAATACTATCATACACAATATCTTCTCGAGTACGCTTTAGAACAACAAGTAGAATTTGACGAAAGTCTCCACCCAGAACTATAACCTTCCCGGCAAATGGTAAGTCCTTTCTTTCTTCAGGTGCGATGTGCTTCAAACTTTTATCCAGAGCTTCAAAAAAAAAATCTTCTCATCATTGGTGCTTCATCCCAAATAATTAGTTTTACGAAGAGCAACTAATTCTATTCCAGGTGTAACTGTACGCATTGAATCTTCAGTTATGGTCAAAGGTATTCCAAATCAAGAGTGTGCAGTTCTTCCAGCTGGAAGCAAAAGTCTGGCAACACCACTCGAAGAAACATTGAGAACAATTTCACCTTTGGAACGTAAAGCAGCAGATAATGTTCGCCAAATGAATATTTTACCCGTACCTCCATAACCGTATACAAAATAAATACCACCCTCATCATTTGTCGTAGCACTTAAAATTCCTGAATAGATTGTCCTTTGTTCATCTGTTAATGATGAGCACAATTTCCGATGTTCGACTTCTAACAGACATCTGTCAAAATTAAGTTCTTGCTGGATATGTTTGTTATTTCCATCATTCATTAAAGAAACATCGAGCAAAGTCATATCAGGGAAGTTCATGAGGGATTTTTCATTAGTTTGGAGAAGTTTTTCCAATTCAATCAAGGTATAATTTTTCAACATATCATCACTTAGTTGAAGACCTGAACAAAGTAATTAAAAAAAAAACTCAAGATTATTCGAATATAAGTGAATTATATACGTAGATAATTAAAAAAAAAGTATATATTGATTATGTAAATAACAAATTCAAAAAATTAAATACTAATTACCTTCTATACCCACAATTATACGTTGTCTTCACAAGATGTCGTCTGTAAGAAGATGCCATGTCTTTTCCCATACATATTCAGGCCTTGAAACACTCGAAGACATTAACAATGATGCGAAGAGCTTTCTTAGGAACGACGGTAAACCCCAGTAACTTCGACAATACCATCAACGTATTCTCTATCATCATCCAACAGTCCCAAAGAATAATATGCAGCCTTGAAAGTGGGGTAGACAATGTTGTTAATGGTACGTATATCTTCGTGACAAATTGCTCCTCGGGAATGATGTAGCATTATTGACAAATAATATGCTTCTCCAACACCAGGCGGAATGAAATCCAACCGACCAATTTTAAATCCACCTTGTCTTTTTCTTCAAACAAGATCTGTGGCATCCCAAATGAATTTCGTGGGGAATTCTGTATATGATAACAATCCGGCACGTGAATACTTCTTATTACATGCCATCCAAGCAAGAAACATTGATTCCGTTCCATCTTCTTCGACAATAACTCGATTAATGGTGTCATCATTGTTATAGAAGACTGGCTGCTCATCGAGTAGGTGGAAGCTTAGTCTTTGTACAGATGATTTCCTATAATGGATATCCAATCCAAAAAGACGCAAACTGCCTCACAAGGAGAGATATATCTACAGTTATAATAGTTTTTTTTATCTCATCCACGACTTCATCCTTTGAAATCCCGCCATTTGAATCCTCAGTTATAGACATAGTCACTCGGTCGTGCCCTTTATTTATGTACTTAAAAAGTTACTTAATTGATCTGAATTGATTGCACCATTCTACGTTAATGTGATCTTGATACCTCGTCAAGAGTTGAGGACTATATGGAACAACAAACTTGTTATCTAAATTGACACTATTCTTAACTACCAAAATTCATGTATCTCTTCTCTTATATAGTGGGTATCAATCATTATCAACAGTGGTTATATCAGTGTATGGTTTAGGAAAGCCTTTAATACACTTTCCTTTCTTTAAGCAGGCTTTTTCTATTTTCGAGTTACACGAACCATGCATCATGTGTTGAGTCACCAGCTTATGCAAAAAGGGATTTGTTTCTTTATTTGGTATCTCTGCTGATATGACTTCATCAACATCTTGTGGCGTCGGAATCTTGCGATCACGGTCGAGGAAAACCAAAATATACGCATGAGGCAAACCGCACTTTTGAAATCCCACTGTGTAGATACTGCTTTATTAAATAAACTAGTAATACGTTTAAAAAGAATTCAGAAAATAAAACATTGACTGTTAAAGATGTTTTAGAAATATAAATAAAATGCAATAAAAATAAAGAGAAATAAGAATGATGGATGTATAGTTAAAATGTTAATAAAATTACCAGCCGAGATTCTCACTACATAAGATTTTATGTATGCAATTGGAATAATATGCCATGATAACTGTATTTGAATAAAAAATAGCATATAAGTTATGTAGGTTCACACCTGCTCGGGTCCTGTCGAATAGTTCCAATTCCTTCATATCCTTAACGATTTGATCCAGATTGATCCTGAAGATTCAGCATACGATATCTGGCCCATCTTCCGATCTCAATCCTCTACTATTTAGATATCGTGTTATTTCTGGCCACTTCGGGTTGCAAGTGATTGTGATGAATAGATCCGGATAGCCGAACCACTTGCAAATTGCCATTGCATCCCGATAATTTTGAATCATATATCTAGCTCCACCAGTGAAGGACGTTGGCATAACTATTCTCTGACCAGTCGAAGTTGCATCTGTTTGACCTTTTGACATGACATCCTTGAGATTTTTACATTTATCAAACCTTAGCAAGACTTGATTAAATCTAATAAAGTTTATTCTTTCACACTCGACGATCGTGTATCCATCAACAAAGAACTGTTAAAAAAGCCTTCGAGAACACAATAGTATTTTAGACTCACACTATCGTTCTTGAATCCTAAAAGCAAAAAATTCTCGCATTATCAATTTGTCCATTCTAGTCGACGTAGTTGTAGATGAAATATCACTATGTTTGATGCCTAGGCGAAAACCAACTTCACCATATGGAAATAACAAAGGATATTGCAAAGCAAGATAAGAAGGGTGCAATTCGCTTATTCTCTGCAACGAACCGGACCGACTCTCTATAATTATATCTTTATTATCAAAATTAGAGTCGAAATCTCCGGGGATAACAACAGCGACTTCAAGAGCAGTGGGAAGATTGAATGTTCTACCATCAGATTCTCTTCCACCAATTAGTTTCCATCTGAGACCGGATTGATCGTCTATAATACCATGTTCTCTAACACTTCTGAATGATTTCACAATAGGATTATGAACATCAAGCATAGTTTTGATATGTTCAATGATTGTGGGATCAAATGAGCTTTTTCTGCCTTCAGAACTTGTGCTGAATAAGATAGGTTAAAGTGTTATTATTAAAAGTATTAGAAACCTTCCAATATATAAAGAGCTAGATATTAAAAAGTCATATGAAAGAGGACAACATACCCAGTTGCATTAATTCTATTCTGAACTTCATGCTCAGTGTCATATATGTAGAGTTGAGAAAACTTGGGCGATTCTCCAGATATCGGTAACAAACTCCCTATACGATGATAGTTTGCACCTTTCAACTTGAAAACATATGGTCCTTGTCCCTTATTGATTAATGTATCTATCTTTCCTCCCAATGAAGTGAAACTAAACATGCTATTATATCCACGAACATTGTCTATATATTTGTTGCTCCTAAGATAGTGACCAAACAACAAATTTCGAAGAACCAAAGGAGGCTCGATTAGGAAAGGCAACTCAACCTTCCCATTACAACAACATTTGAAGAACGTTGGATATGTAGGTTTTGTTGTCTTCTCCGTGCGTTCATCGTACCACATAATTGCGTGATAGAATTCACAACTATATGTTGGGTCACCATTGTCGACATAACCTATAAGAAATGTAAATACAGAATTTGTAAGTTGAAATAATAAAAATAACTTATTTATGGGACTAAATCCGGATTTTTTTTTGAAAATTAACCTGTTGAGTCAGTGGGTTTACTGTAAACAGATCTTCTACGTTGACGTCTGGTAGATGGGTTTCAAGTAGAACAGGCGTCTTAATAATTACAATTGATATACATGTCAGTAAAAAATTACTGACATTCGGAAGTCAAAATATATGTAATATTAGTTGATTTTTTGAAAGATAGTCTATAGATGACATACCTCTTCGAATTCTTGTCGTAGTTGATGTTGCGGTTGATTGCTTTGTTTGTGGGTTATTTGTCAATTTTCCATGAAGAGAAGCTGTAACAATTTTAAAGAGTTGATTGGTTTGTTTTCGGAAGTAGTAAATGAGTACTTAAAAAAAATTGCATTATTTATTAAAATATTTGAAAATAGGGTTGTTTATTTGTGGTTGAAAATGTATTTATAGGTTTCAACCAAACTGTACTAAATATGTTAACAAATAAGTCAATGTCTGAATTCTTTTAGCTAATAATAAAAATAAGTTTCTGAAAGAAAAGGAGTTTCTCATTCATATTTACACAAAAAATACGACATTATAATTCATAAAATATTAAGTTATAAGGCCGGGTAAATCAAATTATTGTAATTGTATGGATGAAGTTATGAATAGTAGAAGTAGAATTATAGAACAACATATATTATCATATAAAACTACATGAACGCTTGTTATTCAAACGATATCGTCTATAACTCCTTGCTTGTTTGGCATCCATATTGGTATTATGTGAAGTACCTGGATGATCTGTAACTAGGATGAATATATTTAGTAAAAGATTTATCCGATTGTTTATGGTATGACTCATAAGTATTGATCAATTACTTTGATTTTGTAATAATATAACCTTGTATGTTCGAATAACTAGTACAACCTGTTTGTTGAAGAATGCTTAAGGTTTCAGAATTGGTATTTAATCTTAGAGTAACATCCGGAATAGGTGTGGATGTTTGTATTCTTTTTCCCCCCGATTAATTATAGAAGCGAGTAAGAAAAAATTAAACATATGTGAAACAAAATAAAATTATTTATAATAATTTATAATACATAGATAAGCATTGTCATTGCACTGTTACTTATATTTGATCTTACCATTTGTTAAATCAGATAAAGGGATTCGTCATTCCTTATTCTTTGATTCTACCACAATAAAAAGACAATAATTAACTAAAAATGAGATAAACATACAAAATCACATGTATGAGCAATTATCTTTTTCAATATAAATTCCCTAAATATTTCTTAGAAATTATTATCGAACTTACAATTAGTAAGATCTGCTAGTGCTTGTGGAGAAGTGAATCGTTGAGAACTCAAACCTAATTCAAACATTGAAATTACATTCATCGGCAGAATAAAACTGTTAATTATAGATTGGAGTAACTAAATATTTATTCAATACTGGAAAATCTTCGTTGTATGCATACTATCCAATCAATCAATTATATTATGATAATTAATAGAAAAATTGAATGAAATAATAAGGACATTATTCAATAAATATTTATACACACATTAAATGGTTGATAATTAAAAAAAGAATGACTTACTATTAGTTAGGTCAAATATTGATGATGGTGGAATAAACTCCTTAGTACCCATACCTATTAGGAAAGAATATAAACAATATAAGTGTACGTATCTTTTAAAAAATGTTACTTTGCTCAATATGCTCAGGCTTAATTTATCCAACAAACAAAATTAATATGATTCAATAACATGTGGAATAGAATTATCCGGTATATGATTGAGGTGATGGAAAAATTAAATCCGCCTAGTTCTTGTAATTATTTTCTTTATTGCTTATAATGGGTGTTAACAATAAGCGTGCATTGAACAAATCAAATATTTAATAAGAAAATTGAATACTTCATACAATATGGGCGTAATATTTGATACAGACTAGGAATATTTGTAATGAAATATGAAATAAAATTTTTCATATATTTTGAATGTATACCTTGTGACTGAGAATTTTGTTTATTTGATATAAATGTCTTTCAGATCTTTCTTGCATTGCTTGATGGATTGAATGGCTTATTAGGATTTGAAGCGGCAGCAACTGTACCACATATATCTTGCGGTAACATTTCGTTACAATTAATAAATTGAATTTATATTCACTATTGTAACAATTCTATGAACAAATATTTATATATGTTTGAATAATTTTTTCATAAAATTGTATTGATAAACAATAAGAAAAAATAAAATCATTCAAATTAATAGGATTCTGCATGAAAGTGTAATTTTGTTGGAGACATCAAAATCAGTTAAGTTTATTTTTCGCTTCTAAAATCTAAAGAAATAAAACTATGTTCGATAATGATTTTATAGAAAAACAGGAAAAAAAAGTAATAATAAAAACAGAAATTATAACTTGTAATATTTGCAGCAAAAAAAAAATTAAATTGTAGGAGACAAAATAAAATATATATCTTAATGACAGGTTACCGAATGAAACAGAGTTGATGTTTACTAAATCCGAATGTGCATACATATAGTGATCTGTTGAGAAAAATTGATAATTAATTATAATGTGTAAACGTGATATACATATTGGATTTAAGAGAGTCTGATTTTAAAAAATATCAACATAAGTACATGATATACCTTTCTGACATTTTTTTTTGTTCAAAATGAACTTCCTAAGCATACGGTTGTATTTTGGATCTTGTTCTGGCATATGATTCTTCAATATTACTTGTTAAAGTTGAACGATCTGTGCATGGAGTGATTTTGCTTCAGCAATGCATAATTAATAAAGGCAAGTTAAAAAAACGGTGTAATGGATTCATATATAGTAAAATAAAACAAAGCATTATCGATGCATTGCTTCGTTTGGTGTAAAACAGTTAAAAGGATAACAGATTGTAAAAAAATAAAAAAATCAATGAATTAAATTAGCAGGAAATCTAACCTTGCAAATGGAGCAATATTGGACAAACTCAGTATTTGTTATTTGTTATACAAATGAAAGCTTGATGTTTTATTCATTTTATATAACAGATGCGTATTAAGAATAAATTACAATATATGCAAAATATTCTGATTGTTTGTTTGTGCTTATTTAGAATCATTTTTTTTTTTATGGAAATAGTGTATTATATTATGTATAAAGATGTATCCTAACTGCAACACAACAATACTTTACAAATATTTTAGTTTTTATGTGTTTTTTTTAAATCATAGAGAGGAAATAGGAAAGATTCTGAGATATATATATATATATATATATGATATCATAAAAAGTGTTGATATGATTAGATACTTTTGCCATATAATCATTAATATTAACTAGACTGACTAATTTGACTAAATGGTTAATTAATTGTGCATATCTGAGGTTTGATATTTAATGAGTAAATAATATTTGTTTGATATTCACTAAAAAATAATAATTACTAAATAAACCATAAAATAGAAAAAGACACGATGGAAATGAGTTTTACATAAACACAAATTAATAGGCTCCGAGAACATAATATTAGGATCTAAAAACACAAATTAAATGAGTGATTGAAACATATCCTTTGCAAAGAGAGATGGATACTATAACAAAAAAATCAGACACTTCTATTCTCACTCGATACCATCTAAATTTATTGTTCAACTAAACAAAGCTCCAAAACTAATCCAAGTGCCTGAAGAAGATTGAACTCTAACATGTCATCAACTTGCAATGAAAAGTGTCCAAGGAAATCCTTGCAGCCAAAATGCATGTAATATCGATCTGTATTTTCTTTAATCTTTGCAATCCAACGTAACATTCCATGCCAAATAGTAGCTTGTGTCTGGTCATGGCGGTTTGACGGTACTATGAATGACTTCCAGAATTGTGAATTGATAATCTAATCAAATAAAACAATGTAGATAGAACCAAACGTCAAAACTAAGAAATTTGTAAACACTTGTTTAAATAATATATATTTAATACTCAAAATACGGTCACGTTCAAAATTAGTTCTCGTTAGAGTGACACGAAAACTGGGAGGATTATATTCATCATTAACCGTTGATATTTCAGCAATTTGCATCATCTCAACACTTCGTCCATCAAATATTGTAACATCAAAGATCATGGGTTCAACATGTGTATAAACCAACATAGCACGCGGCTGGAGGTTATTATCAATTGTAAAAGCGTGCTAACCATTGCCAAAATGTATTTGGTCGAGTAAAAAACTATATATAAGACTGTAGGTTTGCAAATTTTTGAAGAACTTACATTTAAAACTTAACCATATATAAAAAAAACTGAATATATGATAAACCGAAGTATATAAAAAAAAACTCACCTTTCTATCACGTCGCTCCAATTTTATAGGACAACACTCTCCACGTATATTGCTCAGAGTCCAAACCAGTAGTTCATCGTAATCATCAAAATAACTTGAAGCAAGATTGGATATTTTAGTCTGAAAAATTATATTCGATTAGTTACAGAATGAATCTATAAAATTAAATAAAACAATCGCCTAATTTTTTATTAATAATATCTCAAATTATACAGCGCCGAGTAGCATTTATCAATATGAAACATAAATCGACTTCTATCACTTTATTGTTTAGAAAATAGAGTATGAACTGGTAACAAATATATATAAACTACAATAATCTTCTTGACGGATGAAAGCAATCAAGCAACAAAATTATACCGTTGCTTCGAAATGTTCGTGTAATAAAATCCACATAAACGTAGGCACCCTCCTAGAACTCATGTTGTGGTTTTTTATTTTCTATAAGGTGCTGAAAAGCAAATGGAGAAGAGGATCAGTAAATAGGGGACTAAATACATCAAGAACGACGGCTGTGTAAGTTGTCAAACCATAAATCATTTTCTAAAATAAAGAATAGACTTGTAAACCTAATTATAATGGTGCAGATGATCTTATGTGGCTCGGCTTGGCTAAAAGTATGTATTAATTGTATATTTTACAACGTAATAATGCCACATGTAATGTCGTAATAAATATAGAACTATAGTTGGTCGAAATATTTTTTTAAAAAATCGGTTATATTTATATTTTACTATTAAATATATAAAAAAATAGTAATTTATCTGTAATAACTATATATTCTATTTAGTTCGTGTATGTTAGCATCAAATTAAATAACATTATTAAATGTCATTATTGGATAATATATTTTGAAATTATGAGACCTGCTTTTATAACAGCCAAAATTGCACTGAAATACTTTGTAATTGAAATGTTGCAATTGTGGTTTCATATTGAAGTAATCATTATATATCCACTAAAATGGAAACAGAATCAATGTATAACACATAAATAAATAAAAAACAGGTCTGAGTACTAACGACGAAATTTTTCCATGAAATTTAATTTCAAACAATTGATCTAATTGCCCAATAAATGGACATTACATATTTATTTATAAAGTCCACATATTCAAAATCACTCCAGGACTGATCCCAAATAGATTCTACAAAATAAAACCGAATCAATACTCAACAAAATCATTAATCAAGCTTCTCCATCTTGACGCAAATACTCTTCGACGAAGTTGATTGTTGAGAATCAAAATCAACAGCATCCACGTCAATGTAACCCTCAGCCGACCGCTTATTTTTAGGTGTCATAAATTCTCATGGGCTGGAACTTTCACCAATAGAAGACATAGTAGTCTGGGACATAAAAATAAAAAAAGAAATAAATTACAGATATAGTATTTTAAAAAATATACTGTTATAAAGGCTTAATAGAAAAAATGACTAACCAAATCTGATTCTTTAGATATGTTCGATGATTTGCCAAACCTTGAGCACTTTCCATCAACTGTAGGAGACTACATAAATATATAGTTTAGAATTTATAAAAAAGAAATAAATTAAATGGTAATATTAAATAAAAATACTAATATAATTTCAACTGTGATTTAAAATAAATGACTATAACTATTCAAGATTTGAAATATGACCTTGCTCGATATTTCTTTGCCATGAATTTATTAATAAGATCAGGATCTTCAGAAATCTTAGCAACAATGTAAATTCTTGATCGTTGGGTGAGATTAAATTTCTGGACCTCAATCTTTAATAAAAATAATCGACCAACTAATTGGTCGAGTTCCTCAGGGAAAGAATCGAAATCATCCTTCTGTTGTATATCAAAAAATAAACAATTGCGCAAAGACAAATTTGATAAATGGTGAAGTTATAATTCTTTGTAACATAAGTAGAAAATACTTGCGAGTTCATTATATTTATTTAAAGACATATTAATATATTTTATGAAAAGTATATTCATCGATAGTTATATAACGAATTCAAGATATGTTTTCAATTCCGATGCTGATTTGTCCAGATAATGCTCGACCTGTTGGTCAAACAAAACAAATGAACTAAATACAAATTCATCTTCAATGCACACAGTTAATTTGTACCTGTGCAACAATTTTGCAAAAAGGGTTTATCAAAATTCAGGAATTAAAAGATTCAAACTTAAAGAAATGTCTTAGTTGAATTAAATCTATAAAATGTTTAATTACTTTGGAACTGTAGAGATAGGAACTTTGAAACACATCTGACAATTTGAACCAGGAGCTTCATCAACTTTAATAGAATGTATAGAACAGCCCATATAATACCAATTATAGGCTGTTTGAATATTACGTATAGTGCCGAAAATAACAAAAAATCCTTCCTACAATAGATTGAATAGGCTGGATGTTAATAATATTTTTAACCATAAATATTAATAAAACCATTTTGAGATATATATTATGAAACTAATTTTTTTCAAACGAATTAATACCTCAGATATTGCAACCAATTCATCAATCTGCTTGAATTCAATTGATGAACTTAAATCATCAACAGTTCCAGACGCATTATTTGAATGTACGGTTGAAAAACTCCTATCAACTTTTTCGCGTCCCGACTCATCAATCCTAAAAACACAAATAAATCTTGTCATCAAAGCTCTTTTGTATTTAATTGCAGTGGAATATGGCATTCTACCTATTTCATAAATAAATTAAAATGAAATGTTATGGAACATAATACAACTTACTTAGACTTGAACTCAACAATTTCTGGAAGGTCATCATTAATAAACAGTCTACTTGGATACATTGCATTTTGGATATTCCTAACACCTGATGGTTGAGAAAAAAAAAACAAATCTTCTATTAATAGAAGAATACTGAATAATAATCAGTGAAGTTTATGAGATATATATGTGTGTGTTATAACGGTGTGTCTGCAAACTGGTTGTAAATAACATTGAAAACGACTTGCATAAATTTTCGCAACAATATACATTTCATTTAATAAATAACACAATATGAATCAAGCCTTTATAGCTC
This sequence comes from Phtheirospermum japonicum, assembly GCA_014905375.1. Taxonomy (NCBI): domain Eukaryota; kingdom Viridiplantae; phylum Streptophyta; class Magnoliopsida; order Lamiales; family Orobanchaceae; genus Phtheirospermum; species Phtheirospermum japonicum. Next base: position 365,683 of record BMAC01000762.1, read on the forward strand.
TTGATCATGGCAAACTGTAAAATAATAACATCAGGACCTTCCGAACTGTTTTTTTAATACACAGTCATTTGAATCACAAACTTGTTCCTAAACGTACAATCTATCGTCTCTCCACTTCAAATTTTTGTAATACAGTTAGTTTATTGTAGAAGTTTAACAATAAAAATAACAGACCTTTTACAAATCTTTAATTCAATACATCTATAATTTTAATCTTATGTTTCCTAAGGTAATTAATGAATGAATAAGCATACATAACACAAACATACCTAATTGTTATGCTACGAATGATAGATATACAATTATCTATTTACAACAATAACAATTTCAACTATCGTAGGACTTAATAGAAAACTTAAATGGACTTAATATAAAACTTACATGTTATCTTGTAGTTTTGCAGTGCAGAATTTATTTCCAGATTTTGCAACAGGAAATTTTTTCTCACAGGCTATGACCTCATCGATAACATCTGCATGTGGTGATAATAATAACATTATTATAGTTCATTCTTATTTTATACACAATCCGTTAAAAATTTTCATTTTCACGGTGTAAGAGTAAAAATAATCAATCCAAAAAAAAATGATCTTACCAACTAAATATCACTCTTTGATCTCACCAAATAGGATATCATTGTTCTCAACAAACCTAAATCCATGCATAGGTATGGAAAGAGGTGTGCTCAATGGATGCAAGGCAGTATGGTTATGGAATCCTATACGATATGTATAGGTTGTAGCCTAATAATCGTCCTCGTTTTGATTCATTTCGAAGTTACTGGTCAAATAGTATGAACCCTCCTTTAATCTCTGCTCGTATTTAGGAAACAAATAATTCCTAACCGATGCCTGAATTTTTCCATGCTGTCAATAAAAGTAATTTTGACTACTAATTTGATATGAATACATAAGTAACAGTTATTATAACAAATAAATAAAGAATACATTAGGACAACATTTTCATCTTCGAACATGAGTTCCATGCTGAAAACTTTGTCTGGGTTGTTGGTGTAGTAAGTCAACCACGAACGAACGATTCGAACACGAAGTCTCCACGTTTCTTTGGAAGGGTTAATGTCAGGAATGAAATTTGTTGATGAAGTCATTTTGATAAGATTGGGAGTATTGAAACAAAGACAATGAGAAGAAAAATTGTGACTGTATTGAACTCTATACAACAATGTCCTTTTTATATTCAACAAATATGATGTCATATGCACGTGTGGTTGAAACAAAATAAATGTAGAACATATTATGGAAAAGGAAAAGTTGATCAAATTAATATTTGGGATCTATGTTTTGGTAACCTTAATATATTACTGTTTGAGGAAAGTAAAAATAAAGTTAGGTAAAGTTGACTACCTAAAATGAGAACGTCAGGAATTTTGGAAAAAAGTGGAGTAATTTAAGTGAATGATTGACATATATAATTATAAATCAACCGATTTTGTGGATACATTTTTGCAATGATTGAATCATTTCATTCATCACTGACATAAACTTAGGTTTGCATCAACATTAGTATTTATTAGATTTCGTGAATAACACATAATTTTAGCTAATATTAAAGTCTAATCAATATATATATATATATATATATATATATATATATATATATATATATATATATATATATATATCTTTGTTATAATTGAGTTTTCATATAAAAAGATTATATTAAGCTTGACGAATCTTGTAGTCTATATGGTACACATACAATCTATATATGTAATGGATAATTCACGATATGTATTGAAACATACTCTTTTATGTTATTAAAAATAGATATATACCTCATATATGTTGATATTAGATATATATAGAATATAATATTAAAATCATTGCTCTATATAGAGTGCAAGTGATTCGATTTTTTTAACAGTATACAACAGGATGATTTATAGTGTCGAATGGAACTCCAAATTTTCTCTATTTTATATATTTTGATCAGTTGAAAAAAATATTAATTGGTTTGACTAAATGGTAACTAATTATATAAATAATTGTCTATTCAAATAATTTATAAATATATATACAATAATAAATAAAATTAAATACTCGATTTATGTTTGCAATTTCCAGTCTAAACAGGAGATGAACATTAGAGATTGGAAATGATACAAACTATACAAAAACAGATCATACTTGTAGTTCAAAAGACACTAAAAAACCTTAAAAATAGGTCAGCAACAAAATCAACCAATAACAATAAGATTGAAGACAAACATTGGAATACTTAGAAGCATAAACTGGATCCTTGAATCCAATGGCAACATCAAATGGTCAATAAAATCCTTGCAACCATTCTGCAAAAACCTGCGATCATCGGCATGCATGACGATATCCACGTTCCAACGTCTATCACCGAATCTAACTGTTGTTTTTTTAGGTTATCAATGCCAGTTGTGACAATGAGATCCCTCTAGAATGATTTCGGAATAGCCTATCGAACACAATAATTAATCGTAATGTAAAGAGATATAAAAAAAAATTTGTAATAAAAATTTGGTTTATTTTACTTGATATAAGACTTACAATTTGGCCACGTTCGAGATGTGTCTTATAAATCTTAACTTCAAATTCAGGGTCAATAAGAGCCTCATCTGGATTAAACACACAGTGTTGCATACTTGCAACACCCTTACCATCAAAAATGATCACATCAGAAATGTGGTCCTCATTATTGATGAGAACAATCGACCAATAATCAGCAATGAAATTATCAGATTCAAAAGTGTTCCATCCATACCCAAAGCGAGCCTAAAAATAAATATAGAAATTACTGGAATAATAAAACATATGTGTTGCATAATCTAAAAACTCTTAGATCTATTGAAATTAACTATAGATCTAACAAATATTCCCTAGCTTGTAATAAACAAGGAAGTTGTGTTGCATATTATGTCATAGATTAGATCAATCAAATTCATTGTTTATATCAAAAAACTCTTAGATCAATCAAGTTTAAGTTCTCAGTGAAATCATTATACAATACGGCTGTAAAAACCGAATCAGTTTTTCACTCTAGTATCACAAACAGAAAATAATCACGAACTTAATCTCCCTCAACACAAACGGTGACATGCCACGTAACCCCCCGAGCATTACGCAATTTAACTCGAGATCTTCAAGATCTTTGAAATAGGGTACAATGTTTAGGGGTAAATGCTGGAATATTTATCACAAATAAGAATTCAGCGTTCAGTTAATTGGGATTCATTTTAATAGAAATATATATTGGTAATGCAAGTATTGTATTTTGAAAAAATCTTGAATTTAACTGACTCACAAAACAAATAATTCCTACTAAAAAATATCAGCGTTAGTCTACGGATTTCTGTCAACAAATTACATTACTCAAAAAGAATTATAAGAAGTATTCGTAGACAGTTAAAAATTTAACGTCGAGACCATATTTTGATACGAATTGGCATGTATCTGTTTGTGTCAACGAATCTAAATGAACACGCAAACATTATATCATGTTTAGGAACATATAGTTTATGAAATACGAAGAAATCAACAATGTAGTTCAGAAAGGAGTATAATTTAGATAATCACTTTATAAACATTAATTCCAAAATTATGAATCTTGATTTGGCAAAAAATGTTTGAAAAAACCATACCAAAAATTTATAAAATCATACAATTGCAGATGATGACCGAGATCTATTTTTGGAATGAAATAATACCATAAAGTAAGCTCCAGAGGATAAAATTATCTTCGCGAAAGTGGGAATGAGACTCATCTTTTCTGGAACAGGGGAATTACTCTCGAAGGCTGTTGCTCAATGTTTGACAGTGCAGGAGTGGGTGGCGTCTGGAAGGAATAAAACTGAGGAGATGGGTTGCGTACTGGAAGGAGTTTGCATGATAAAAAAACTGTTATGCTTCATTCAAGGTAATAATGAAGGTAGAGATATTTTGTGTGTTAGAATAACAATAGGTTTCCATAGTGAATTATGATAAGAAATGGAATTAATATATACTATATTTGTAAATATTCTAACATTACTATTTCGTCAACTTTATTAAGTGCATTAAGTAAATGCACTATTTCAAAAAATAAAGACTTAGAAGTTTTTTAACGTTTGTTTTATTAAGTTATATTTTTGTAGTAAATGCTATAAATGCTACACGGCGTTTATTGCGTCCAATGGATTTATTTGAATCAGCAAAGTTTATATAAACTAATTAAGTAAAATAATTTTTTTTTCATATTATTAACATGCAAACAAAATATTTATTCATGATATGCCAATCAATGTACTTATGTCAAAATATTTGATTTTAAATGAGTTACCATCTGTTACTTCAAATAAATGCATAAATGGAGCAAAAAAAATAAATAAATTAATAAACGAAATTATTCTGCAATAAATTCTATGATAAACAGAACAATTGAAATATGAATAAACGATGAGTTTCTTAAAATCCAATGGCAAAAAATATTTCGACATTATTCATTATTAAAATTGTTCACCAATACATAATCACTTTAATTCCCTATTAAAATAGTGCACCGTTAACAAAATAACAACTTTGAAGTAGATACTTGTTGAATTATCGGGAGGATAAATAAGTTCGAAATCACAACGACTTCCAACACTCAAATTGGTACGTTTTAGAAAATCGCCTAAACCACAAAGCATCGGTACCGAAGAAGTATAATTTTGTAATTCTACAGTCCAGTCGGTTAAACAATGATTGAGTGTTGCAGTTGTCTCGTTCACCATTTTAGTCTCATGAATGTGTTTCATCCAAAAGTCCAAAGGAATAAGCTGTGTAAAAAAAAAAAATAACGAAAATTATCAAGGATGTTATTTGATTGCCATTTTAACCGAAATATAATACATTTAGAAATGTTTAAAAATGAGGTCACTTACCAAAAATGATTTTTCAACATGAGTATTTCCAATAGATATCTGAAATGATGGAAATGACACGTTCCCATAATCCAAATATAATTCATAGAACGTGGAAATATTTTTGAATTTTCTTCAATGCCCAATTGGGAAAAAACTACTACATCAAATATCAATCCAACACGGTAAGTAAGGACCATTTGATCACCGAGTTCAATATTATTATGTCTTATAAACAGATCCAACCAGACGGTGAATTTGACTTTCTTGTCAATCATGCTCATTTCAACTGGCCATGAATCTCCACGCCAATTTCTTAGATCGAAGTACACAGGGAGTGCATTTTCGAAAAAATTTAGAGAAAGTATCTGGAATAGGCTGTATAAGAAAATTAAATTTAAATCTCGATAGTTATATGCATAAAATAATATAGGAACATTTATACAATAATTTATATATGTCATATAAAAAAACATAAAAAACATGATAACGTTAAAAATACTAACCAATTTATTGGTCGTTGAGTATTTCTGGATAAATAATTTATTCCGTGGGAAGGAAAACTTCAGATAATATATTTCATGATAAAAGAGAAGTATTATAAAAATTTCAAAAAAAAATTGAAATAATATAAGAGTATCATATATAACAGAATTTCTATAACTGATTGTTTGTTTGCTAACAAACTGTAATTTAACGAATTAGTGTAAAAGAATCAAAAAACATACCAAACTATGCTCGTTAGAATATTAAACACAAATGCTTCGATTGATTGCAAGGTGGGGATGAGTCTTTGGATCCATTGTTTATATGATTTTCTTGTAATTGAAAAAATAATAATATTATAAAATTGTATACATATAAGCAAAAAGTGATTATACGTAATATATATAGAGATGAAACAACTTATAGTCCTATAAATAAATGGTAATCAAGAAATATTGTTCAAAGATGTAATTGGTAAATCAATTAATTCTTAATAGTAGAATAAGAAAAAATTCAATCGTACATTGAATGTTCCATAATAAGGAATGATATATTGGTCATATTAAGGAAACATAAATATGAATCCCTAATAAGAGGAATTTAATTACTTTGTAATGAAATAGGTGATAATAGAATTAATAAAATATCGACGCAAAAATAAGGTGTATGGAATGTCTAATAATTATTTTTGATACGTTATTGGTCATATTAAGGAAAACAAAATATGAAATACTAAAAATCTTGATTAAGTTTATTTGTAATGAAACAATATAAAATCAATCCATTAATATTGATTGACAAAGAATAAACAAAATAACTTATTGATATTGATTGACAACCAATTAATGCTTGATTGAGATCGATACAAATATATAGCATCGATTATGTATTACCATAATACATAATTAAAAAAAATTACATAGCTTGGGTAAAATCTAATGTATAATAATGATATTAATCTTAATTTATTGACTAACTATAATTTTAGTATGTATAAAATGGTAGTGTTGATTTATGTTGTAAATAGAAAAAAAGAAAACATAAAAGGAATCGTCGAGTACCTATAATTAATTATAACAAAATGTTGATTTCAATAATTAAATGTTTTATCCATATATTATGTAGAATTCCTAATAATCTGGTAATTTCAATTTCGCATTAATTATAACCAAATATTTTATATTTGGTTTTAAATAATTCTTTTAGCATAATCACCATTTATTATCAACAAATGGCTAACTACTCTATAAACTAACATTGGTCATATTAAGGAAAACAATAGTACGAAACATTAATAAGCTTGATTGAGTTTTTTGTAAAGAAAGAATATAAATCAATCCATTAATATTGATTGACAAACAATAAACAATTTCACATTTATTTCACAATATTTTTTCTTTGGTTTTAAATAGTTTATTTATAGCATAATCATCGATTATCATCAATATTTTATTATATAATCGAACTATCACAAAAAGATTTGGTGAGGTTGATAATTTTTGTAACACAATATATATAAATATATATATTTATCAAGTACAATAATAATCTCTCAAATTGTGAAATCCACCGAAATATTGAAGATAAACTAAAATTTAGTAATTACACTAATAACTAAGGTTGAAATTAAACCTATATTTATATATCAAATTGCAAAAGACTAAACTGTACAAAATCATTTGATATGAAAACCGAATCATAGATGGAATATATTAATCAGTGAAAGAAAGCAAAGAAGTTGATTACATATTTTTAATAGTTCAAAGAACCAACTGAAGATCAAAAACAATTCCTGGTAAATGAAGAAGGTTAAATTCGAGCTCTGTTTTTAACTTGAGATCGAGGAAAGATATAAAATCTCCAAATTCATTCTGCAGGTACACTCTGTCGGATTCTTTGTGTATATCAACAATCCAGTGATTATTCTGATGTTGAATACTTGCCTTCGCTGTTGCATGCCGATTCGAAGCAACAATCAACTGTTCCCAGAAATAACTTGGAATAACCTATGAACAAAATTGTTTTGTTAGACTAAAGATAAGGATGATTAAATTAAATAATACGTACTTATATGATCAAGTGCATACAATACGTCCACGTTCAATGTTCGTTCTCGTTAGTTTGTAACTGAAGCTAGTAACATCCATATGCATATCATCAGAATTCACTCCATATATCTGAAATTTCTCAGTAAGTGAAAGATTAATAATAACAACATCGAGGACTTGTTCCTCAAAATTGCAAAATATTATAAAACAGCCGATGTCAATGTTATTATCTTGCTCAAATTTACGCCATCCATCCTGAAGATAAACCTATTAATAAAATATGAAATGATGTGTTAAATAAGGGTGAACTGTATTGAAAATAAAAAAGGAAGTTCGTGAAACAGATTCAAAAACTAACAAACATATATCATTGACCTTATCATCTTCAATGTTATTAAAAACATCCCAGGTACACCCTCGTGCATTCCGAAAAGTATACATAGCACTACCACATTTCCGAACCAATGATGCGACCATTGGAGGAAGCAACTGTAAAAATAAATAAAATTATGACATAGAGTTGATTACAAAAGCATTGAAAACAAAATATCCAAAAATTGTCAACAACGCCTATTTAATAAGGGAATTTAAGTAATAGTTGAATATCTATTAGGGCAACTATAGAATTTAAAAACTGGATATGACACAGGGTTGCTCATGGTTAAAATACTGAAAATAACATTTCCAAATTTGTTGGCCTAAAATGCATATGAATCTAAAAATATGCACCAATAAATATGATCTATAATTAATCAACATATCTATATTCAGTATTCAGTGGAGTGATTCACGAAAATCTAACAAATTTTTAACTGTAAGAACAACAAAGATAAAACTGAATGCATAATTACAAAAATATAATCAAATTTTAACCATAAGAAGGTTATACTAAAAAAAAATAATTATTGTTCCATTACAAATCACCACATCTGGGCCACAACTGAATAGATCCTAGTCTTAACTCAACAGATCTGTTATACAAAATAAGTATATTTCGAGAAAAACTAAAGAAATCTGTGAAAAGATGAATCGAAAAACTAACCATGGAGTGAATAATGGGAAAAATAACAACTTTAAAGAAAGTTGGTAGCCACATCCTCGCTTCAGATTCGTTTAATCGGAGGGATATTTCGTTGAATCTGGGGGCTGTCAATATGGGGGATATGCAGATCTGGGGGATTTGCGTGAGAAGCAACATAGAATCAGACGGAGGAACTAAATAATTGAAGACGGATGAATCTGTATGAAACTTTCTCTGTCCAAACCCTCAGTTCGATATGGACAAAAGAGAAGAAGTCAGATGAAATAATGAGTTGAAATAATTTATGGAAAAAGGTACTATTATATACCCTAGGCAAAAAAATATAAAAGGAAGGAATTTATGTTAAATTCTATGAAATTGACACATCAAATTTTGGGTAAATAAAAAAATGACATGTGTAATTTGAATTCATAAGGAGTTGACACCTCAGCAAGGTGTCAACAGAATTGACAAATAGGGGTTGATAAATATTTTATTTTTCAATATATTAGATAACTAATACAAGTGCAATGCAAGAGATAAATAAAAGTTGAACAACACATGTTAAAACTTACATAAGTTATAAACATTGTCATATAAACAATATCCAGATTATTATAATTTCATTTGCTTGTCAATTTATATTTTTCTAATTTACAACAAAATAAGATCCAGATATTATTTTATCATAGACAATAATATAAATTGACAAGCAAATGAAACTATATTTATATAGAAAAAGAATATTATCTATTAAACTTAGATTGTCAATGTACATGTTCAAACTTAAATAAGTTATAAACAATATCCGAATTTAATAGATTGTGTTTCTTTTCCTATAACAATATAATCCCATTTGCTTGTCGATTTTTCTTTTGGAAAAGAAAATAATATCATCTTATATTATTCAAATTTTTTTATCTATTGCATTACCAAATCATCTTGTATTAAACTTCTTCTATATTTAAAAAAATAAATCTTTAATCGAGCGTGTATACACACACACACACACACACACACACACACACACACACACACATATATATATATATATATAGGATTAGGTTCAAATGAGAACCATGTTCCTATATATGAACCTGGGGTCAATTATGGGCCTTAGATCTAATTAAATGGATGGATCAAAATTTTATGGTATATCCTTATTTAATAAAAAGCATTCGCATTGTATAATAAAAGCACTAGTTCGCAGGTTAGCATATAATGACATGGTTCCATTTGAACTCACCCATATATATATATATGCGACAAAAATTATTTACTTCAAATTTTGGGGGTTTCCAGTGGTGGACGGGTGAGTAACGCGTAAGAACCTGCCCTTGGGAGGGGAATAACAGCTTGAAACGACTGCTAATACCCAGTAGGCTGAGGAGCAAAAGGAGGAATCCGCCTGAGGAGGGCTTACGTCTGATTAGCTTGTTAGTGAGGCAATAACTTACCAAGGCAATGATCAGTAGTTGGTCCGGGAGGATGATCAGCCACACTGGGATTGAGACACGACCCAGACTCCTACGGGAGGCAGCAGTGGGGAATTTTCCACAATGGGATATATATATATATATATATATATATATATATATATATATATATATATATATATATATATATATGATTAGGTTCAAGTGATAACCATGTCCTTATATGTGAACCTAGGGTCAATTATAGGCCTCAGAGCTAATTAAATGGATGGATCAGATTTTTTGTGTATTTCCTTATTTGATTAAAAGCATTAGGATTGTATAATAAAAGCACTGCTGGTGTATATAACTAAAATATCAATAAAGCACTGTGATCGTATAATAAAATCACTGCTGGTATATAATAAAAGCACTAGTTCGCAGGTTCGCATATAATGACATGGTTCCCATTTGAACCCACCCCTATATATATATATATAACTTTTTATATATTTGAGTGTATGTTGTCTAATATTGCTTTTTATCATCATAAAATTGTACTAATTTGATATAATATCTATTAAAATTAAATTCAAAACCAAGAATTTATTAAAATTTTAAAATCAAAAGGTACAGGGGAGTTTTTATATATGCATCCTGAAATATATGAGTTTGATAAAATGCATCTTAAAGTGTAAGAGTCTAAAAATATGTAACCTCACTCGCGAGTCAAGGCGAGTTACGGCGAGTCGGGGCGAGTTGGATGGTTGGAGGAAGCACGTTCAAAATTTTGTGTAGTACATGATGCATTAAATTACAAAAAAAAAAAGTTAGGATGCAAGCCCAAAAAACGCGTATAGTACAGGATGGTTAAAATCTTTTTCCTTTCGTTTGATGTTGAGCATGGCTCTTTCTTTAGAGATATATCTAGTTCTGGTTCTTTTTTGGTCCTATAGTAGTCGTCCTTGCTTAGCAGATTTAGAAGATTCTTGCCATACTGCCGCATGCCATGCCCGTTTCTATGAACAAAGGTTTATCTTCAACTAGTTTATCGGATAGGGAAAAAGATTGTAACCATCCTGTACTATACACGTTTTTTGAGTTTGTATCCTAACGTTTTTTTCGTAATTTAATGCATCATGTACTTCACAAAATTCTGAAAGTGCATCCTCCGACAAGCCAACTCGCCCCAACTCGCCGAAACTCACCTAATCTCGCGAGTGACGTTGCATATTTTCAAACCCGTATACTTTAGGTGAGTTTCGGTGAATTTATTATTTATTTAAAACTAGTTCCAACATATTTTATTAAATATTTTATTAAATATGCAAACTCACCGAATTTATTATTTAATAAATAATAAATTTTACTTATTTAATAAAATTAATTCCGGTAAACGTTAGGATAAAATATGGTTTGCATGTTTATTTAATAAATTCTAGTTTTTATTTAATAAAACTAGTTTTTTCTAAATTTTGTATAGTACAGGAAGCACTTTCAAAATTTTGTATAGTACAGGATGCATTAAATTACAAAAAAAACGTTAGGATGCAAACCCAAAAAAAGTGTATAGTACAGGATGGTTACAATCTTTTTCCCTTATCGGATATATCTTTGCTGATATTTATTTTTGACTCTAAATAATCTTATCATATGTCTTTTGTGTTAAGTTCATTTTTAAACTTGAGCTCTAACTTATTTATGTTTGTCACAACTGTTGATGGAACCCCTATGCCATTAGTAGGAATTAAATCTATATGTACACCACATTTCTCTTTTTCACGTGTCTACTATATTCTGAATTCAATAAGTCAGTTGTGTGATTCCTATTTCTCAATCTTGTTATGTTTAGAAACCACAATCCATGAGGTTGATTGGGATAGGTCGTAGGCAGGGGGCCTTTACGTATTGGATGAGCTTGAAGTTCAATATGTTTCTGCCTTAAGTGATGACTTGTTGATTTTTGTTTGAGTTCATTATCTATTATTTTTACTTAAGACATTCTCTTCTTGGACATGTTTCTTCTTCTCTTTTGAATTACTTTGCCTCTAAAAGTGTTTTATGAAAGTTGAGAAATCATGATGTTTTGTTATTGTAGTGATTGCAAACTGGCTAGGTTTCTTACTTTATCGATTAATAAAAGTGCTTCTGTTTCTGCTGCATGTTTTGACTTGCTGCATTCTGATGCATGGGGACCATTACTTGTTACTACTAAGAGTGTCTTTAGATTTTATATTTATTTTATTGATGATTATATTGTTATTATTGGGCTTACCTCATGAAGTTTCATTTGGACTTTCTTGCTATTTATCATATGTGTCGTGCTTTTGTAAAGACTCAACTAATGCTATTTTTAAGTGTTTTCGATGTGATTTAGGTGGTTAATATACTTCTACTAATTTTCCTAAATTGCTTACCCCAGTTTCACTCTCCATCAAACCTCTTATACTGATATAACTGAAGAAAATGGGGTGGTTGAATGAAAGCACCATCATAATCATATTGTAGAAATTGCATGCTCTCTTCTCATGTATGCATTCGTTCTTAGTGAGTTCTAAGGGAAACTACTCTTAATGTTGCCTATGTGATCAATAGTATTCCATCTTCTTTTACATTAGACTTATCTCCATTGGAGAGATTATAGGGTCATGCTCTTCATTACTCTGTCCTGCGAGTTTTTTTTTTGTTCTGCCTTCTTTGCTCTTCTATCTTATGTGAATGTAATAAACTTTCTTCTTGTTCTGCACTTTATGTCTTTCTTGGTTATGGGGAAGGTCAAAAGGGTTATCGATATTATGATCCTCCTGTGCAAAAACCTCACGTTATATTGTGTTTGTTGAGCATATCCCATAATAATAATTATGTCAACATGACTCTGCCTTGTTCCTCATGTGTACTTCAAAAGGCTATATCATGATGTCTTTGTATATTCATAATATGCTTCTTACTAAGGATGATATTCATGGGATTGCAGAGTTGAACTAGTTTGAGATAAAAGATCTAGGTACGCTTCGATACTTCCAGGGGATAGAAGATATTTACTTTACTAGGGGATATCTTTTCAATATAAATACATTGCTACTATTTTTGATCAAGCTCGATTATTCAATACTTGGTCAGAAGATACACCCTTTGAATAAAATATGAAATATACTCCCCTATTGGCGTCTGTATTTTCAATCCTTCTTTGTATTGTATGATTGTTGGTAGTTTAGTGTATCTCACCCTAATTAAACTAGATATAGATTATGATGTTCATTGTTAGCTAATTTTTTGCTTTTTACTTTCGTTCATTATGCATTTGTTCTTTTTATTGTGTACTCGGACACTTATTGGGCCAGGCAGCAAAATTGATCCTTACACCAGAAGTTCTAGTCGGCAATCAGAAGAACGCTGACCTTTTGGAAGGAGAGTCGGAATCAGACCCCATCAAAGCTGCAGCTAGGAAGAATGGAAAGAGAAAGGTTTATGAGTAGATCGAGATGAATGCCAAGAGCAGGCTCGATAGACCTCCCATCGCACGACGCCTTACATTCTCTTCTCCTCAGAACGTCTTTGCTCAGCTTGGAAAGCCATCCAGCAAAGCACAAGAAGAACTCCCCACGAGGTTGGTCAACAACAAGAGTATTGCCAACGTGAGCATTCCACCACAACGGAAGCCAACGATGACTATGCCGAGCTGCAATACCTGAAGCAGTAAGTTGTCGAGCTGAAAGCTAAGTAAACCGCCCCTGGTCTAAAACACTTATCCAATTTCACGAGGCATGTGATGATGAATCGCCCATGTCCATCCAACTCCTCTAAGAGCCACTAGAGGGGAAGTTTAAAACCCCTCCCATCGCACTGTTCAAAGGAAGTAAGGATCACGATTCGCATTTTAGCCACTATTAGAACTACATGGACATGCTCCTCGAATCTGACACAAACCGGTGTCTCATGTTCTCCATGACGCTCAATGAAGACCGCTGAGATGGTTCATTAGAGTAGATTTGTCCTTATTTTTATTAGCTTTTTAGTTCGTTTTTATATTTGTTTTTGGTATAAGTTGGAAGATTTAAGCATAATTCCGTATTTTTATAATTCCAGCTTATTTTACCTTATTTTAATCTTAATTGATGCAATCAGGTGATTTTTCGTTGTTTTTCACCTTACAGCTAAGTAACCGGAAGAGTTTAGCGCGTAGAAGATGAAATTCGATATTCAAGAGTAGAAGAACAAGCTTTCCGGTGAAACGAGTAGCAAACGATCGAGATTGGAGACCGATGCTCAGTCGCGTCGACTGACGCGACCGTCGACGCTACGT
>BMAC01000762.1:382787-436662 GCA_014905375.1 Phtheirospermum japonicum
GTCTGGCAACAAAACCAAGTTGCCGAGACTATTCGAAACCGAGACGGCCTCACACATGTTCAAGAGGAAATGAAGGGAGTTCGAGACGATATGAAAGAATTGAGAACGATGATGGCTAAAATGGCCAAAAGCACTCTTGAAAATTCGTCAGGACTAAGAAGATTGGAGATAATGGTAGGACAATTGGCAACTGACATGGCATCATTGAAGAAGGAGAAAAATACTCTTCCAAGCCAAACGGAACAAGCCTCGGTTATTCATGTGCTGGGAAGCGGGAAAGAAGTGGATAACTGCATCGACCTAGGAAAGGAGGGAGACAAGAAAGAGACCGAGACCCAATCTCCGGGAGCAGTGAAGAAAAAGAAGCCGACAGCAGCTGAAGACTCCATCGATTCCTTAAATTCGCCGCCCAAGAAGTTGACTGTTTATGATCATGTTCCCTTCCCAAGTCGCCTACGTCCGGCCAAGGAAAATAAAAGATTCATGGAGCTATACAACTTACTGAAGAATGTTAATATTAACCTCCCCCTGATAGAGGTGATAAAGACAATGCCAGCATTTGTGAATTTTTTCAAGGACCTAGCATCAAAGGAAAGGCGTTTGGCTACGAGTCAACATGTGGCTTTGATAAGAGACGTTGGTGATATAATTAAGAAACCATTGCCACCCAAAGAGAAGGATCCCGGGAGTTTCTGCATAACTATTTCTCTCGGGAATGGACTAACGGCAAGAGGGATGCTCGATCTTGGCGCTAGCATAAATTTGATGCCCCACTCAATTTACAAGGAGTTTGACCTAGGACCGCTGAAGCCGACCACGATGAAGTTACAATTGGCGGATAGGACGATAAGGCTACCCTTGGGGATTGTGGAGGATGTCTTAGTACAAGTAGACAAGTTAGTAGTGCCAGTCGATTTTGTCATTATGGACGTTGGAGACGTACAAAGCGAAAACCGAGAACACACCATTTTGTTAGGACGTCCATTCATGTCTACAACGCGCACGGTGATCGATGTAAACAAGGGGAGGGTGACTATGTCCGTATTGGGCGAAACAGTGACGTTCTCACTTCAAGATTTTCACAAGAATCCTGCATCGTTTGTTAAGAACGATTGTTCAAATGTTGATTTAGTAAATTCTTGCGTGAATGAGCTCTTGAGCATCGGCACGAGTGAAGAGTTTGATAATGTCGAGGCATTTGATGATGGATTGCCCATGCAGTTTGACGTGCCTAAAAACGAGCCAAAAGTGGAGTTGAGACCACAACGAGATCGTTCGAGGTTTGAGCCAAGAGAAGAGACGAAGCTGCTGCATAATCGTTCAAGTAGTGTTTCCCTCGACCCCTACAAGAATTTTAAACGTACAAAGAAAAAGGGCGAGGCGAATAGCAAGGATTGGGCAAAGAAGAAGAAGAATTCGATTGAAGTTTTTAACGAGAAGTTTAAGGTTGGTCAACTAGTGCTGTATAATTCCGATCGTAAGTTTGATCCAACCAAGTTTGAAGTCGCATGGAGTGGGCCATTTTTAATAAAGGAGTTGGATGAGTATGGAGTCGCCACACTATACGATGAGAATGCAAAGACGGGTTTCCAAGTCCACAAGCATCGACTTAGGCCTTATTACGAGAAATATATGAAGAGTCGAGATAGGAGCAAGAAGGAGTTCGTGGACCCACCACGAGCTAAAAATTTATCGAGCAATTGCGTCGAGCATATGACGTTAAATGTTGCGCTTCTTGGGAGGCAACCCAAGCGTTGGTTAGTTTTTGTTTTATTTTCTTTATTTTATTTTATTTTATTTTTGTCTTTTTATATTGTGTCAAATGCCGTGGTACGTTTATGTGTGTGTTGATGTGCAGAAAATATGATAAATCGCTTATTCTAGACAACGGTTATATAGCGGAAGCTCGCTACCGCAAGGCCTTACCGCTAGTTCCACTCGAGGCGTTAACGATGACGATCAACCACTGAACCTACCGCTTAACGAAGCAATCATGGATTACGATGATTTCATCGTTCGAGGTCGTAATCCGACCCAAGTTAGCTGCAGTCCGGCAACCTTTTGATGAGCTGCAACCCAGCCATTTACGACGTTGGCCGCAATCCGGCCGTTTCAAATCCAAAAAGACGTGCCACCGGGCACTTGCGCGTCGCAATTGATCACAATCWTGTTTTGTTTGTTTGTTTTTGTTTATAGGTTTGTTCGGGACAATCTAGTCACGCGATCTAAGACGAAGGATAGTTGCACGTGCATTTTTAGAGAGACTCGACCATCAAATTCAGGGATGTTTTCTTATCTCCCTTACTCTTATTTTCTTTAATATTTATGACAATCAGGAGATTGCCATGTTTTTAGGGAGGGGGGTGGTTGAGTATGGTTAGTGCAAATTGATGGTTGAGTATGGTTAGTGCAAATTGATGTCTTTTGTTTTGAAATGCATATTTTTGATGTGATTGATCGCTATTTCTACGCTTATTTGTGTTTGTATGGCATGCCTGTCGGAGTTGACTATGTATGATTATTTGTTTTCGTCTTTGAGCATGCATAAGTGCATAATTTTTCAAAATTTATTATTATATATTGTAAAATGGTACTTGGACGCAATCGATTTTGCAAAACCTTAAATACAGCGTCAATTCAAAATTTTTCATGCAAAAAGCCAGCGAGTAGCCTGAGTGTTTATCATCTTTGCATGTGCTTGAATACGTTTCAGTCTTGATATCTCTTTGAAACCGCTGTGTATAGTCGACTTTGAAAATGAAGTTAAGGCACATATAAAACCCTATTCCGGCCATATTCATAAATTTTAGCCACTATAAATTCCGAATGAGCCAATCATAGCCAAATATCCATGCCTWTADCCATGAGTGTTGTTGAGACGACCCCTACAACCCATTAAAAGCGTGGGGTAGGAGTTCGTATTTTTATTGGTTATTTGAGTCTTGGAAATTTTTATTAGGAATTTATGATCTTATGAATTTTTGTAATCTAGGACCACCATCCAAAAAGAAAAAAAAAAGAAAAAAAATTAATACCCCAAAAAAAGAATAAAAGGGGGATGATATAAAAAGGTGGATAGTGTTGATTAATTGCCTACGCGCTTGTAAAGGCTTGAGTTTAATTGTTTATTTTATGAAGCCTTATGTTTAAAAGGHAAARGAGTTGTGATTAAGTGGTTTGAGCTTTCAGTCGGTTTACGAGTTTTTTCTAGTTGAGGAATAGCCTATATTTCAAAGGCTACGTTATGAGAGTTAAGTGAGGTTGTTATTTTAAACGAGGTGAAGCGATGTCCTTTTTGATTATATTAAGTTGGGGTGAGCGATTAGCCACACGACTTATATATTCCATACCCGTCCAAAGAGCCTTACACTACTACCCGCGAAGACCTTTACTGATTCTTAGTTTTGATAGCACACTTAATTTGCGATTGAAAAGAGATTGATTTTCTGTGCTTATTTACTGTGCTTGTAATTGTATGATTTGAGTGTATACATGTCCCATGCAGAAAATACTTGAGTGCTTTTGAGCGTACTTATATCTATTATCCTTCGTGAGGAAGCATGATTTTATTTTGAAGCGACAATGTAATAATGGTCAAGTGTTTGACGTTGTGTGACTTGTACCTATATTTTCAAAATTATCTATGTAGCAACGCACGACTCTTTGCTTGAACTAATTTTCATTCTAGTTATACTTTGAAATTATCGTTTGTTCGAGGACGAACAAACCAATAAAGCGTGGGGTAGTTGATTAGAGTAGATTTGTCCTTATTTTTATTAGCTTTTTAGTTCGTTTTTATATTTGTTTTTGGTATAAGTTGGATGATTTAAGCATAATTCCGTAATTTTATAATTCCAGCTTATTTTACCGTATTTTGATCTTAATTGATGCAATTAGGTGATGTTTCGTTGTTTTTCACCTTACAGCTAAGTAACCGGAAGAGTTTAGCGCGTAAAAGACGAAGTTCGATGTTCAAGAGTAGAAGAACAAGCTTTCCGGTGAAACGAGTAGCAAACGATCGAGATTGGAGACCGATGCTCAGTCGCGTCGACTGACGCGACCGTCGACGCTACGTCGACGCGAGCCGTGCCAGCGAGCCATGGTCCGCGTCAGCCGACGCAAGAACGACGCTCTGCCGACGTAACATTCTGAAGCGTCGACGTCGACGCACTAAGGCCGACGCAACGTCGACGCAAAGCTCTGAAGCGTCGATGTCGACGCACAATGTCGACGCACCTGCCAGCGACGCGCGCACCCTCCCGACCGCACATGCCGAGCGCTTCCGACCAAGACTGCCGACATACGCCGAGCGCCTGCTCGCGTCAGTCGACGTTCCGTCGACGCGACGGCCCAGAATTTGGATTTTAGGGTTTCTTATGCGCCAAGTCATGCAAAATCTATATAAACCCTCTATATTTCGGATTTTAGAGAGGAGACACGACCTCTTAAGGTATTTTAGCTTACAATAACAATAATCCCACATCTCATAACGAGATTTGAAGACGGAGATCAAGGATCGAAGAACAACGCGTCCAAAACGTCGAATTATAGTTCGGGATTCATTCTTCGCCCAAGATCAACGTTCAACCTCCGGAATAGCTGGAGCTTTTTACTGCTTTTAGTAGTTCGAATAAGTACTCTAAACTCTTAGTTAATTTAGTAGTTAATTTCTAGTTTAATTGTTAGTTTAATTCTTAGTTAATGCTAGAACTAGTTTAATTAGCTTAATCGTTTATGCTTGTTATTGGATATTGGTTAATTTAGTTGATTTTATGCGATTGATTTATGCTTAGTTATTCATTAATCTTAGATTCATATGATACATTGCTTAGTGATAATTTATTATATTTATGCCGTTAGATTAGTTGCTATTAATTCTTAGTTCTTGAGTTCAAGTAGTTTAATTATCGCTCGTAGTTGATAATTTAGTTAGAATAACTAGTTTAAATAGATTTAGTTTAATTATTTCTTTAGTTATAATGATCGAATTAATCTTTTCAAACCCCCAAATGTATATGTATGTTATTCGTAATTGAGAAAAACATTGATAAAACCGAACAGTTGTTTCCTCGAGAGATACGACTCGAGTCAAACTCATCACCCTACAGTTACCTCGTACACTTGCGAGCAAACCGACGTGCTTTTCAATTAATTTATTAAAAATGGGGTGCACAAAAGTTTGAGTCAATAGTACCGATCATTACCACGCCACTAAATCTGTTTGTGACCGCAGTTGAGGTCCTCATGCCAAGGACACTTCAGGGTCTCCAAGGCAATAGTCGCACCTAAGAGAGCTATCGCCACCGTTGTGCAGCAGCCGAACGAGTCTCTGAAGAGCTATATTGCATAATTCATGGAACAGGTCTCGGAGTTTTAGCCACGCGGTAACAAAGCCCTGCTCATATCTACCCAGAATGGGTTATCTAACAACTCCTTTTTTAAGTGGATAAACAATCAGCAAGATCCTCAAACCTTCCAAGTATTTCGAGTTTTGGCCGCATCCCAAATCGCTGCTGAGCAGAACATGTCCGCCCCAGTTATATCTTTCCCGTAGAACCACAAGTCAGCACGGTAGGTCAATAAAAATTCGAGCTTTCAGGCGACGACGACCAATAGACTTCTACAAGAAAAACATGCTGACCCCCTAGCTGAATACAATGAGGTCTACTCGTTAGCTGCAGCCACAATTTTTGAACGAATTAAGGAATTGCATATTCTCCCTCCAGCTCGATCAATCAAAAAAGACCCTTCTCTGATCGAGAAGAAAAGATTTTGCAGGTATCACGGGTCAATTGGGCACAACATGAAAGAGTATCATGACTTGGTTCGTACTCTGATCAAGGTTTGTGATGATCGGAACTTTCTGCCATTATCTAAAAATCATCAAGTTCGACAGGAGCGGAGAGGCAATAACTGCTGAGCTGCTGAGCACTCCTACCGAGCAGTCCCGCCGAAGAACTGTCGAGCTGTTGAGCACTCCCGTACAGACTGTCAATTCCTTCCGAGAAGCCCCGCCGAGCAGGAACTWCCWAGYTSCCGAGCRCTCCMGCACAGGCTGCCGAGTCCTGCTGAGCAGCCCCGTCGAGCAGGAACTGCCGAACTGCCAAGCGCTCCAGTACAGGTTCCCGAGTCCTGCCGAGTAGCCCCGCCGAGCAGGAACTGTCGAGCGCTCCCGCACAGGCCGCCCAGTCGTGCCGAGCAGCCCCACGGAGTAGGAATTGCCCAGCTGTCGAGCACTCTCGCACAGGCTGTTGAGTCTTTCCAAGAAGCCCCGCCAAGCAGGAACTTTCGAGCTGCCAAACCTCACGCAAAAGCCACCAAGTCAAGCCGAGCAGCCCCGTTGAGAAGGAACTGCCAAGTTGCCGAGTGATACAACACAAGCTGCCGAGTCCTGCCGAGCAGCCTCACCGAGTAGGAACTTCCAATCTACCTAGCGTATTCGCACAAGCTACGGAGCTCTTTTGAGCAACGCCGCTCTTCAGAAAATGCCGAGGAAGATGTGCTCCCCTGAGGATTACGTGGCATACTTAGCTCACTTCCGATCACTTGTTGACGTGAAGTACTAGACCGACCTCCCGAGACTCGGTCAGTGAGTAAAATAGATGAGGTCGGCACTAAGGCGGTGGAAAATAGCTGAGGTCGGCTCTAAGGCAACGAAAAATGTGAACAGGAAATTGATGAACCAATAGGAAAGAGACAGCCGTCCAATTAGTATTTCAAGAGAAAAGTATAAATAGCCTCTCCAAGAGAGAGAAAGAGAACCCAATATTTAGAGAGAGAGAAACACATTGAGAGTTTTAGTGAGAGAAAGCTTCTTTCAAGAGAGAAACACTATAAAAGTATCCGGCCAAGGCCAATCCGACCTTTATTTAAGGAATAAATGTTAAGCACTTTTTCCTATTCTTTTCTTTACTTGTTACTGGTCTCCTTGTTATTTCTGTGTTGAAATTCCTTAGGCTACTCTTAGATTAAACATTGGTGTCTCATTGGGTGATCCCACTCCTATGCATTGTGATAATTGCAATGTTATTCATGTCGTACGCAACTCTGTTTTCACGAGCGCACCTAACACATTGAGATTTATTATCATTTTACCCAACATCACTTTCAACTTGGCATGATTACTTCATGGTTTGTATCTACGCGCATTGATAGTTTATTTTCCAAATCACATTTTCCGCGTTCTTATTTTGTAACTTGCAAACAATCGATCATCTCTTGATGCGTCATGAGTTTGAGCGAGATGTTGAATATTAATATTAGGCCTTTAAGCTAATTTAACCTTTAGTCTTTTAATTTTCTTATATATGGACCTTTACACTTTAGAATCGCATTATTATATAATCGTTCATGGAACCAGACTCTCTTTTCTTTCTGGTATGTTTTATACATCTTAATATTGAGGAGAAGTTTTTTCTTTATTTGTATTCTAAGACCAATTATAAGGTTATGTATTTACACACACACACAGGAGTGGTTCAAATGAGAACCATATTCTTATTTTCGAACCTGCAAATCAATGCTTTTATTATATACCAACAGTGTTTTTATTATATAATCACAGTTCTATATTAATATTCTAGTTATATACACTAATAGTGCTTTTATTATACAATCCTAATGCTTTTAATCAAGTAAGAAAATATAAAAAAATTCTGATCCATCCATTTAATTTGATCTAAAGCTCATAATTGACCTTATGTTCACAAATAAGGACATGGTTCTCATTTGAATATAATCATATATATATATATACTAGTTTAACATCGTATGTTACATGGGATTTATCAAAAGATAAATATAAAAATATTTCTGATCAATATAGTGTTTTTTAAATTAAAAAATAAAAAAATTGAAAATATATCGTATTCATAGCTCGTGTCTTGTATAGATGGCTTGTTACTATTTATTAAATATTATTTTTATTGTTAATTAAATTATTTTTTAATATTTAAATTAAATTCGTTAATAATTTCATATCTACATGTTTAAATAAATTCAGAACTAGTTACATGCTCAACCCTTGTCTAATTTATATTAATTAATTATTATTAAATATTCTTAAATTTTAATATTTTAAATTAAACTCTATAATAATTCTTAGTTACATACTTAAAAAGAATTCAAAAGATGTCATATTCTCAATCCGTGTCGTATTGTATTGGTGTCTAATTAATGTTTATTAATTACTATTATATAAGTTTATATTTGTATATATAAATTGAGTTTCGTTAATAATATTTAGTTACATATTTAGATTGTTTTAAATAACTATAATTTTAATTATATTATATATTTTAAATCCTAAGAATAAAAATATTTCAACTTTTATTCTAAATACAACTTATTTAGAGTATTAATAAATAATTAAATTTTTTTAATTAATATTATCTTATAAGTAATTTATCTTTTAAATAAGATAAATAATTTGGATTTATTTTTCTAATTACACATGCCGTCTTATATACTTATATTAGAAGAATAGAAAAAAATATGGAATTACACAAAATATACTCAAATGAAAATATTAAATTAGTCATATATAATAAAAAAGGAAAAAATTAAGTTAAAATGAAATATAATAAATTAGGTAGATATTAGAACTCTTATATTTAGTAAGTTTTCAAACCTCCAAAATTCGCCAAGTAAACATTCGAACCACCAGAAATTTACACGTCAGCCCGAAACTTTCTAAGCAGACACGTAAGATAGGAATCTTTTCGTTTATATATATATATATATATATATATATATATATATATTATGTGTGTGTGCGCGCGCGTGTGGATTGAAGTACAATTGTTCCTTTCAATTGTGCGAAAATTATGTCGAAAATAATTTCCGCCAACGATTTATCAAAAAATATGCTAAAGTAGGCAAAGTATAAGAAATATAAAATTCAAAAGGCAAAGTATTCCAAAAAAAAAAATAATAATAAAAAAAAAATATTAATAATAATACAAAATATTAAATTGGTGAAGTTTGAGAGGAGAAAACTTTTCGTTCTATTTAATCTCATTGTTATATAAATCTTGTATCTAATAAAATGATAATATAAAGAATCATGCTCTATGGTCCCATGCCTAAACTCTCGAGGCACTTTTCTCTCCTCTATAATCTATTAAAATTTATAAGTTCAAAATAATTGAACCTTAGACCAATTCAAATTAATCGGTGAGAACATTTATGAAAGCTTACCGTAGTCAGGTAAGATATCCAGTCAAATAATTCATCATGTTTCGGTCAATCTCTTTGAACACCTAATTGACTATTATCCACAAATTGTAGAGGTCCCCCCTTTCTGATAAAATATCCATTTTAAAATAAACTTGGGGTGGAGATGGGACCTTTGATTTATTTCCAGCAATTATCGTTTGCCTTCAATTTCATTATCCTCTTTCATGTATACAATATGGTCAAATAAAATTATGGAGATGATGTTTCATCCAAAGGACACAACATGAAGCCCACTTAAGATGACAAACATTTTCTCTTTTCTTTTTTTTTTTTTTTGCTATATTATAATTGAAGAAAAATACAATTCTTATAATATTTTATTGAAGTTTCTTATAAATATACCTTTCCCAATTCTTACTTAGCAATTTTTCTCGATTTAGCTAATTTGTTCATCGTTAATATTAGGGCTGTAAACGAGGCGAGTCGAGTCGAATTTTAGAGAGTTTAAACTTGCTCGTTTATTATCGAGYTCGAGCTCGAGCTTTTTTAACGAACATATCGATGGCTCGCGAGTTTTTTCGAGTTTAATCGAGGCTAAACGAGCTCCAAAGATATTAATTATTAATTAAATTATTCTTTACTTTATTACAAAAACAAAATAAAATATTTTTTAAAGTATATAAATACACCTATTAAGCTGCGTAAACAAATAAGTTTATATATATGTTCTATATTTTTCATATGAACAAGTATAAAAATTATAATTAAAACTAGATTATTAGTTTAATTTATACGAGTTTAATAACGAACTCACTATAGAACTCATTAACGAACCCGCTCACGAGTTAACGAGTCGAATACCATGAATCTATAATTTGCTCATTTATTAAACGAGCTCGAACGAGCTTTTATTGAGTCGGGTAACGAATAACTCACGAACTGTTTGGCTCATTTACACCCATAGTTAATATTAAATTTTCATTAGTAATTTTTTTCTTTTGGATGGTCGTCTTTTGACAATGGACTTGTTTGGCTTGCTTGGCCTGCTGATTGGTCTTGTGATCACTAAACATTATTTTTTCTTTATATTTTATTGATTTACGAATGCTTCACTAAAAAAAACATTTCCTCAATATTGTAATTATATACATAAACATTTTAAACCCCGATCTTGCAAGGTTATGGCCCGATTGTGGTCTTGAATTTTAACAAACTAAACCGTTAGTATCACTAATTCTTTGATGAATACGTATTTTCTTTGGGTTGGGTGGCTGATTCTGTAACTAGTTGAAATTCAAATACTAAAAAATGTGGCAAAAGATTAGGAGACCCCCCCACCCCCAGTAATCAATTTGACTTGGGCTTTTGTTTGGATGAAACAACACACGCCTACCAAGCTTATTATAAGTACGTGCGCATGTAGCTCTCCGCATCCCACTTTAATTATTAATGATAAGACTAAATGCAGGTTGGTAGAGCTATCTTTTATGCATAGTTGTATTAGCCCTTCACTCTGATTAATAAAACACGTAAAAATATATTTTACACTTTGTAATTGCCAATTACACTACAAGAAAATTGCTAAATGCCAATTATGATATGCGGCATCTGTCATCACTAGTGCAAAAAAGGCGAGGAGCCATCTTTGTACTTTTTGCAGTGGTTCCTCTAATCTACTTTTTTGCACTAGTGCATGTGCGGCAACATATTGGTGCCTTAGAAATAGCTAACATGTGTTGGTTATTAGCTAGTAAGCTGTAAGTTGTTAGGTAAACTAAAGGTTAGCTCAGGGTTAGCTCCTGTGATTAGTGATGTGGTATCAAATATCGGATCGACAATTCAAGGTGCAAAGGTTAGAAAATATATTAATAGGTTAGAAAACAGATTAATAGAATGAGATATTGAGGTTCTTATGAAACTTATTTGTTAAGATCACGTCGCATGAGCTCTTTTAGGCCCAATTAGTGATAATCAGATTGTTTTGCTCTCCTAGGCACAACTAGTTAAAACAGGCTACGCAGAACAGCTCATGTATAATTGGTGCGTAGAAGGATGGATTTGCCTCTGGTGGGTCGATAATAAGGCAAATATGGCAGAAGGTTTTAGGTCCTATCGTAAATTGTAATATGATTTTATGTCTGAATACGGTTATAGAGTCCTGATTGTTCAGTAACATGGTAAAATGTTCTAGGTTAAAACGGAAATATGGTTATTATGGAAATTTGAGAGAGCGAGAATCTTAATATGGTATGGTTTCCTAATTAAGAATATTAATATAATTTGGAGACCGGGCCCCTAGTTTGGGGCATACATCTCTAAACATCTATATAAAGAGGACGCAGGGGTCGTTTATTCTCTAAGGTTAATTATTCATAGTTTCATAAAAGCTTTCACTTTATAAAATTTATAAGGTTATAGACTTAAGGACCAAAGGTCCTTCGTCGGGGCTGTCCGGCTTAGGTTTATGTGCAGGTTGATTTTGATTCGAGAAGCGATCCGACCTCTTTCTTGGTAAGACAAATTATTTGTTTACATCAAGTGGGCCGTTTGTGGGAATACGAGTGATACATGGAGCGAAGTACAAGAGACAAAATAACCATGAAGGTGAAAAGCATAAAGTCATGCACGCTAGACTTTCCGGATAAAGGAATAAAAGATGATGACATCATTGCTCTTATGGTTGACAACAAACAGATACCTGCTCTGGACACTGAAAATCCGAAGAAAGACAACACACCACCGCAAGATGGGGAAGGGGACAAAGATTAAGAAACTACTACTACAAAAAAGTCACGGAAGAAAGGAATGGTGAATGTAGGTTTGGAGGAGTGGGATCAGATGCCAGGAAAACACCCCTGAACATCAAAAAAGGGATGTTGTAGAAGCAAATCATGAATATCAGGCTTAGTAGCGGTGAAGAAGAAGTAGAACAAAGAATCCAGGGGAATAAAGGGATAGACTTGGAGGATCAAAACGAGTTTACGCGGTCTCTCCATACAAGGAAAACTCAAAATAACAAAATACCTAGGATGGAACCACTGAGACCTTCTAAACGAGGAAGGAAGCAGGAAGAAAGTGGGTCATACCTATCGTAGGATGAGGATGAAGATATGGAGAGCCTCAGGAACAAATGAGTAACCAGAGAAGATCTGGGAAAAGGGATAAAAGAAAGGTGGAGTATGAGGAGGATGAAGCACTCCCCAGTGTTACGGTTATGAGAGACGCAAGCAAAATTATAGGCTTTGCGAAAATAGGTCGTAGAAGAGAAAATGGAGGAATATTGGGTATACTCATTCTCCCAGGATGTACAAGGGACTAGAATTTTCCTATGAGGGATTGCCAAATCAAGTTCGACATTTACAAAGTTATGAGAATTAGGAAGTATCGGCAGTTTACAGACGCGGTCTCATGTCGAGCATTTTTTTCTACCTTGAGAGGATTAGCATAGGATTGCTTCTATAAGATTACTCTGGGGGACATTACTAGTTTATAAAGGTGAAATCTTCATTTTTGATGCATTTTACAGTGCTAGAACATATAGAATGACTTTCATGTTGTTGTACGCCATAATTCAGAAAGGAGGAGTCATTGCAAGATTACGTCTCCAATTTTACGATATATAGCTTGGAGGTTCCAACTGCCGTAGATGAGATGAATTTGGAATCTTTTATTTAGGAATTGGATATAAGAGGATTGATGAAGACACTATCCAAGAGGCCTCCTCTCACATTCGAGGAGGTGCGAAATAAGAGCAGAAAATACATCCAGGTGGAGGAAGCTAAAGAAGAAGTACGGTTGTGCTTCGCCTACGAGTATGACCATGAAGAAAGGCCCACGATGAAAGGGAAGAACCAAAAAGAGACCCCCCCACTACAAAAAAAATGTTGTATGCTGACGGGCGGATCCTTCAGCAAACCCGTCAGCATTGTTTGCGTCAGTAAATTGTTTGCTGATGACATTTACGTACCTGTCAGAAAATGCTGACGACCTGCTGATGGGTGGAACCCGTCAGAAAATAATACCCGTCAGCATCCACCCCCCCAGCATTGTTTTTAGGCACGCCCGTCAGCATTGTTTTTTTTTTTTTTTTTAATAATGCTGGCGGGTTTAGGCTGTCAGCCAAATTGCTGACGACCTACACCCGTCAGCATTTATACCTGTCAGCGGCCGTCATCATTGCTGATGGTTTTTCTGCCCGTCAGCAAAATCCGTCAGTATTTCCCTATTTTTTTGTAGTGCCCGCCGACAAGTTAAGCATTTTCCTATTATAATTAAAGATAAAAGGAGACTTGGTGCGGAAGAAGATAGATGGGTTACGCTTAATGATTCCGAGGAGTTCACGCCATTAAGGAAGTCATGTGCTAAAATATATGCTATAATTGAGAGACAGAAACCTAACATCCTGAGATGGCTAGAGAATTATAGAGAGATACCTACTAAGCCTAAATCCGAGTATTTCTATAGGTTCCACAATAATTTGGACATTCCACGAAGATATATCGTCATCTGAATGAAGAAATTGCGAGAGTGAGTAAAGCAGGTCATTTGAAGGAATTCGTTTACCAAGATAAGGCACGAGTCCTAAAGCGAGCACTTTTGGGACCTCCCAGGGGCACTATTATGTGGACATGTTGAGAGAAAGGAGGCACAGGAGGCCGCAAGGAGAATAGAGAGATCGCAAATAATAGGATAAGAACTTATATAACTCAGAAGGACTTACCAATGGGGAGACCAACAATGCGAGGAGGGTTCATACTAAGGCTGTTGGGCCTGGTCCTTCAGAGGTCACAACATTAAATTTACGACTTATGCCTTTAAGACCAGTGATATGCTTTGAGCAAGGAGAAAGTCGAGGGTTTCAGGTGGAGCACAATGACGCATTAGTTATATGAGTGGAGGTGGCTACTTATGACGTTTTATCGATAATGGGAGCTCAGCAACTCTTTATATCCTCATTGACTGGAGTATATGGGGTAGACGTATAGCTGAGGCCTATACATACACATGTTTATGCATTTAATAGGTCACAATTTATCATAGATTGAGAGTTAGTTTTGGCAATATCTTTGGGGCAAGGTGAATTCTAGTTAGAGATAAAATCTCAAGTTTTTATAATAATGATAGGGAGCCAACCGCCAGAGGATATACGAGGGAGCTCATAGAACTGCTAAAAGAATTCAGGGACATATTTGTGTTTGACAAAGGTCACTAACCATTAACACATATCGATCAATTGGTCGACTCGATATCAGATTTCAAATTTTTGAGTATGATGGACGCGTCATAGGGGTATCATCAAATTCCTTTGGCACTCCGGATCAGCTAAAGGTGAGTTTTGTTACTTCATTAAGAACCTATAATTTTGTGTTTATGCCATTTGGGTTGAAGAATGCAGGAGCTACCTACTAGTAGTTGGTAGATAAAATGTTTATGGAGTAGTTGGGCTTAAATAAGAAAGTTTATATAGATGATATGTTGGTGAAGAGTATGTGGGAAGAAGAACACGTGTGGGACTTGAGGAAGGTTTTTCTGATTTTACGACAAAAAGCAATGCGTATGAATCCCAAGAAGTGATCTTTGGGGTGCAATCTGAAAATTATTTGGGCTACATGGTGACAAAGCAAGGTATAGAGGTGAGTCCAAAGAAGGTGTTGGCTGTTAAGGAGATGCCTCAACCTCGTACTATGAAGGATGTGCAAGTTTTGACAGGTATATTAGCTGGGCTGAGTAGGTTTATTTCAAGGTTGGTGGAGAGAGGTTTTTTCTTGTTTAGAACGTTGGGATAATGATTTAATTTTGAGTGGACGATGGTTGCGGCATAAGCTTTTGAGAATCTAAAAGAGTACTTGGTAGAAATTCCTTTTCTAACAAAACCCTTTGCCAGGGAGGATCTATTCTTCACATATCAGTAGGTGAGATGGCGGTAAGCTCGGTATTGATTTGGGAAGATGGTAGTACTCAAAAACCTATTTATTATTTGAGAAGAATGCTACGATAAGCTGAACAACAATATTCACAGTTGGACAACGAGGGATTTTCTTTGGTATACACATCATAGGAAGCTACGCCTTTATTTTTTAGGGCATAAAGTTAGAGTGAGAACCAACTTGGAATTGAAACAGATGTTGGGTAGGCCTAATGTGTTAGGTCATTTGGTAAAGTGGGCAGTAGAACTTAACGAGTATGATATTGTTTACTAAGTTCAAATGTTAATAAAGGCGGAGGCATTAGCAGATTTTTCACAGAAGATGACGCGTTCAAATTAGGAGAAGGCAAAGAAAATATATAGTTGGTACACGTCGATGGGTCCACTATCGTAAGCGGGGCTAGAATTGGGATTGTCTTGAATTGCCCAGAGGGGGAGAACTTAGACTATGCCATCAGGTTGGGCTTCAAGGCACCTAACACAGAGGCAGAGTACAAGGAATTGTTGTAAGGTATGAAGATGCAAGCAACCTCAATATAGGTTGTCTATGGGCATATAAAGATTCTTATATGGTGGCATATCAGGATAAAGGAAATCTTGAGGCAAGAGAGGAACGAACGTAGGAGTAATTAAACATTATCAGATGGATATTAGAGCTTTCTGTTAGAGTGAAATCACCACTCTTCGCGGGGGTTTTTATACTGGAGGCAAAGTTTGAGAAATTCAAATTAGAACATTTATCAAGATTAGAGAACGTGGGAGATGATCAGCTTGCCAAGATGGCAGGAGGACTGAGGGATTGTAGTACACGAATGGTAACATTGATGGAGCTACCAGTTAGTAGCACGGAAAGCACAAGAGGGGAAGGTAATAGAGGTATACACGAAAGAGGATTGGTGGAAACATGTCATGGCACTGCTAAATTAGGTCGCCGAAGGTATGGCGCAACTATCCACACAAGACGCAAGAACAATCGCACATTTTTGTCAGATGAATGGTGGCATATATAAGAGGTCACACTTTGGGCTTATTATCAAGTGTTTGTCACTAGCATGGGGGCTAGGAGTGATTAAGAAAATGTACGAGGGGTATTATAGAGATCACGCGAAAGAGTAAGGCGTTGTTTGGAATGGCACTACGGGCAAGATTTTTATGGCCTCAAATGAAAAGGATGGCAGAAGAATTTGTAATGACTTGTAAAAAGTGTGAGATACATGCTCCTATTATACATACTTCCGCTAAATATATGATTGTAATGAGCTTGGCGTGCCCATCAGCGCAATGGGGAATTGACATCGTGGGACTTCCTTCAAGGACTTAATCACAAAAATAGCATATAGTGATGGTAGTAGATTATTTCACTAAATGGGTGGAGACGGAGGCTGTAACCAACATTGAATATATGGAGTTCCGCGAGTGTCAATATCTGATATGGCACCTAATTTACGGGAAGGATGATGGAATATTGGTTTAAAGGTATGACCATGAAACAATGATATGCCTCGTAGCACATTCACAGGCTAAGGTTAGGTTGAGGTTACTAATAAAATCATTATACAAGGCACAAAATTGAGGCTGGAGAAAGTTGGAGGCTTATGGGTCGAGGAGTTATAGTCAGTTTTATGGGTATATTAAACAACACCATGGAATACCACTAGGGAATCACTGTTTACCTTTGTATATGGAATATAGGAGGTAATTCTAGTAGAGATAGATCGTGGGTTCTAGCGTGTAACTGAGTTTGGTCTCGAGGTGAATGCATAATTATCTAGAGAGGCATTGGACTAATAAAAGAAAACTGGGAAAAGGATGCAGCCAAGGGTGGATATATATAAGCAGAAGATAAAGGTCTCTTATAATCCAAAGGTAAGGAAAAGACAGTTTCAAGTAGGGAGATTTAGTATGGAGGCGGGCTGATACAATATATTCCATGGAAAAGCTAGAAACAAATTGGGTGGGACCTTTCAAAATAACTAAGATCTTAAGAGGAGGTGCTTATATTCTGGAGGACAACAAGGGAAGCTGTTCCAAAATCTTGGAACGTCTTCCACCTGGGAAAATACTATCTGTAGTCAGTGCCAAAACCTTTGTTACGTTTATTTTTATGGAGTTATTATGTTATGAGGAATAAGGTGTCAAATTATTTTAAGTTATCAATGGAATTTCTTTATATATTTAATATCATAATATATATGGATGGTGGAAATACAAATAAGAAATATTGGTCAATTTGAAAGAAGGTTGAAACTATGTTTTGGCTTCCCTGTGTAGGGTTAGTGTGATCAATTTGAAAGAAGGTTGAAACAAAACTTTGGCTTCCCGGTGTAGGGTTAGTCTGGTCAATTTAAAAGAAGGTTGAAACTAGATTTTGGCTTCCCTGTGTAGGGTTAATTTGGCCAATCTGAAAGAAGGTCATGTGTGATTAGGTATGGCAATGGGGGCGGGCGTGGCTGGGTAGCCCTACCTCCGTCCCCATCCCAGCTTGAAGAAATTACCCCCGCCCCACCCTGTCCTCGATTCAAATTAGGTAGGTATCCACGCCATCGCTCCCATGGGTATATTAGTTACCTCCGCCTGCAATATCTCATTATCCACCCCCCACCCGCAATACCCGCTTCGTACACCCCGCATATCAATTATTACTACTTAAACTGTTTTTAAAAAAAATTCACGTGGCATGATACTTAGGTCTTCTTAAATATAAAGAAATAAAATCACAAGAAATTTCAAAAAGCATGAAAAATACTTAGTCTATTACATTTAAAAATTATCCAAAATATATTAAAATACTAAAGTAATAATATATGGGGGTATGAAATAAGTGTAAAATGGGGATGGCTACATAAGGGTACACGGTGGGGGGTGGGGGAGGGCATTATCTCCATCCCCTTTTCCACCCCGCAAAACCCCCCACTTCATACCCTTCCCCATCCTCATGCTCGCGTAAATCTAGGCAATCCCATCCCCATCGGAGCAGAGGCGGGCTGGTCCCCATTTTAATTGGGTTTGTTACAATCACTATTCATGGTCAATCTGAAAGAAGGTTGATAGAAACAATTGACTAACCTAAAAGACGAACATTAGTCAACCTGAAAGAAGGTCAGAAGGAAAATTGACATACCTAAAAAGAAGGTTTACAAAAATAATTGGTCGAGATGAAAGAAGGTTGGCAAAGCATTGGGCAATCTAAAAAAAAGGTTGATAATAACACTAGTGGGTCAATCTACTTAACGTTGGCAATGATTATAAAATTATGGTTTATTTGTTAACATTCATTAAGGTGGGTACAAGGTCCTTGGCATATATACAATCCATTGGATAAGTCAGGGGTTTTCTTTTCATGGTTCACCATTTTTTGTCTAATTATGTACACAGTTATGGTTTATCCAGCTGGCATAGGCTAGAGGAATGGTTTAGGTTTTTAGGTTTATGTTTCATGGATGGAAGTTATAGTTACATAGTTGTTAAATGATACATGGAATGTTATATTGCTTGATGGTTTCATATTAATTGGTTAAGTGCAGAGATCTACCTGATTCTAAGGGTCTTACGAAGTCATAAGGTTCAAGGAGACCAGAGGAATCAAATAATTTTTTTCTTAGTAATCATTAGCTTCCACTGTTCATTGGGGCATAATCTAGTAAAGTGATTTTCTGAAGGAAAAGAAGTGTATGGATGGACAGTTGGGAAAATGAAATAGCGAGCAAGATAAAGGGATGATGATTAGGAAAATAATATGATAATAATATTAAATAATAAAAAATTAATTATCTTAAACATTGTTTGCAAATGATGAAAAGTTTTTCAAGAGGTGCTGTCAGTTGATGCATAGTAGTTGCAGATGATCGAGGAGGAGGTACCAAGGAGTTCCGGGGAACATCAACTTCAGAGCCCAGACCATCTCTTACGATCACGTTGATTACACATCTGTTCTACCAGGTCTCCATATGGGACTGTTTAATATCTCCCTTCTAGAAGTCAAATGAGGGGGGGGGTAGATCTCAACACCTTAATTTGCTCGTTAACCCTCTCAATGGCTATCTTGAAGTAAAGATTTACCCCAACACCCACCTGGTGAAGAAAAGTTGTCGTATTATGATTGGTTTCCTGCAAGTCAGTATAGTAGAACTCGATAAATTTGTGCCCCACCTAGCAGCTCATAAAGGTTTGTTTGCCAAGCTCAACCCTCTTGTTGTGAATCTCCTCTTCTTGATATTTTGCATCCGCTTGAAGACTAGTCAGCTCGGCCTGGAGATTATTCAGCTTTTCTTGATTGGCCTGCAGCTCGGCTTTCAAAGAGGTGGTTTGTATTGTCTCCAAGAAGACGTTTCTTGTCTCCTAAGAGGTGTTTTCAAATTTTCAGGTCTCTAGCTCCTCTTCACAAGTTCGTAGCTGCCCTTGAGTCTCATCTAACTGCTCTTGAGTCAGTAAAAGCTATTGGGTTTGGTCCTCCATCATTCGACTGGCTCAGTCATTGGACTCAGCATCCATCTTCATATGCTTAGAGTGTTCAGGGATCTGGTTTGCATAGATACAAAGCTAGGAATTACCTGAAACATAGGTAGGTGTCAGAAAGAAGTTAATTTAAAATAATAATAATAATAAAGGGAAAGGGAAAGGAGAGAAAGTCATAGGTTACATGAGCAACATTTTGACATATCAAAGCTACTTACTAGGATAAACTCATGCCATCTAATAAGTTCTAGTCGACGGAAAGCACCTGCTTTTGGAGGATAGCAGGAATCGATTTGTGTCATCACTGCTAATTATCCCCAATGTCATGGATCGGGATGCCGATATGGATGATTTGAGAGAATGAGTCCATTTAGATTTTTTGGTTGGAGCTGGAGGATTGGGAGATTTAGGTTGTGTGCATATGTTTGAAATAGGTCCCAGTGCGACAGAGAGACTAGTAGGATGATCAAAAGCTCAGTATTATTATTCTTTTCTCTTATTTTTATTTAGGCACTCTGTGACCTCCATTTGAGAATCATCCTCTCTATGGGACAGTTCAGGATCAGCCTAATCTGCAGCCTTCAAGGTGGCAATGTTATTTTTTGGCTCGAACTCGCTTGAGAAAATGATAGTCTTTGTTACAAGGAAAGTGGAAAGGTGGTTAATTTTGGAAATGAAAGTTTAATACTAATAAGGAAGTAAGTGATTCTCCTATTGAAAATCATACCAAATTAAGATCGCCAAAGAGGGGAAAGAGTCCACCCACTAAAATCGACTTAAGAAAGGATCCACTCAGAATTGGTTAGCATCACCACATAAAAAGGTTTCTTGTTCTAGGTTGCTATTTTGGCCATCTACCTGGTTCAATTTATGGTAGTGGGGTATTTTTTTGGTAATATTCTCCAAAAGAGGAGTGCTCTGACACCACTGCGTAAGAAAAGTTTATAGTTCAAAAGATTTAAGAAAAAGAGTCTTGATGAAGAAGTGGGCATTATTCGTAGGAGAAAGATAAAAAGAAGTTTTTTGTCCTTTTAAATAAAACAAAAGAAGAAGAACTCTACATCATGTTCTACCTGATAGAATAAGCACAAAATTGGGAGATACTTGGAGAATGGGGGATATGGACGTGTGAAGAAGAGAGGACTATGGGCATGGGTTTAGGAATAATAAAATGAGGTTTGGGAGAAGATTTTGAAACGGGGGACTCAGTTTCTCGGAGTTCTTGCTAGTTAGGGGTACCTTCTGTTTCATCTCTTAAACCAGACCTATTCTTCCTACCATTTTCTGAATGAGGGTTTCCTCAATCGAGATTGTTTCGGAGCTACCATAAATTTTTTTTTTCATTTTTGTTCAATTCGCAGGGACTAAAATTGTATTTGTGTGTGTAGTGTTTAGAGAAAAGGGGAATTCGATTCAATAAAGAAGCCCATAAAAAAACAAACTACTAGAATTTGCTTCTTTCTTGAATTCATTTTCTCTCTTTCAATTACTACGAATAGCAGAGCGAGGGTAAGACAGTGAGATTGGAAGAGGCAAGTTGAAGGGCAAGCTCACTGGGCGCCGCCATTCTCCGCCCTCCGAAGAGATGTGTATGTTTCTGAATTCTGGCGGCTTAGCATTTATTTAGGATCTAATGGGATCTGTATTTCTTGATGATAGAAAGTTTATTAAAACGATGCATGCTTTTTTTTCTTCTCTTTTTATTGTGCTTTGATTTGAAATGGGTTTTTCTGATTTGCTAAGCTCATTTTTTTAATTAGTATTATGGCTGCTGATTTAGAAATAACTGAGCCTCGGGTTTAAAGACTGTGAAATGCACTAGAAGCATTTTTAGAAAAAGAAAGATCAAGTCTATTATTCATTTGTAGATCGGATTTAAACCAAAAAAAAAGGAAATCCAAGAATTGACTGATAGGAAAAATAAAATAGGAAAGCTAAGGATCAGCGAGAATTCTACAACAACTTAATATATTTACGTGTTGTGATGAAATTGCATATAGGTTATCTTCTTATTGCCAAGCAGTTGTTTAAGGCGTAAGGATCTTCTTGAAAATATAATTTTTGCACATGATCTTTCTAATGTATCAAGTAACCGCCTCCATAAACCATAGTCCAAATAAATGAGTTTTGTTGGGATTATTCTTCCATATACTTAAACCTATAATTTTGAATTCCGTTTATTCATTCCAACAAAAAAATCCCTTATTTCAAAAACCATGTTCTTGAGTTCTACTGGTATATACCTAATAATTATTATTAGAGTTCGATCTGCTTGAACTTATGATTT
The DNA here is from genome assembly GCA_014905375.1 of Phtheirospermum japonicum. NCBI lineage: Eukaryota > Viridiplantae > Streptophyta > Magnoliopsida > Lamiales > Orobanchaceae > Phtheirospermum > Phtheirospermum japonicum. Next base: position 404,633 of record BMAC01000762.1, read on the forward strand.
TTGAATTATGTTTTTAGTGTTTTTATTATCCTGCATTTTTCTTGAACCAATGATTGGTCAGTTGAAGCTGTGTGTAAATCGATAAAATCAGTTAATGTATATTGATAGGTTATTTGATTAGGTATATAACTATGTTACAAACTATGTATTCCAAGATATTGAGAATCTTTATTATTAAACATTTTAACTTAATTTCATACTACCGTTTAGTTGTTGGGTCACTCTTAACATTCTTTTGTATTAATCGGTATTTGTTTCAGTGGTAATACATCTTTTATTATTAAAATGATTGTTGTATCTTTTGTTATGAATCTATATTGTTGTTGCATGTTTTATCAGTATTTTTGTTGTGGTGATTTTTGCTAAAAGAATATGGTTTTGGGTTATGAATATGATTGTTGGAGGATACACGATTTTTGTATTTTTTGTTATGAAAGAGGAGCTAACCTAATTAGTATACAAGTTACTTCACTTTATTATATATATATGCAAAATATTTGTTTAATTATTATTATTGTAGGTTGGGAGCATTTTGATCAGTGTAATTATCGTCTCTTTTATAATAAGAGTGTTAATGCATCCCTTAATGTATTTTAATTGATCTTTTTATGTATTTTTATGCTGCCCAAAAAAATTTGTTTTAAATGATCCTTTTATATATTTTGTACAAATAGATAATATTTTTTTATTGTCACAATATTATGTCATAGGAAGATCTACGTTTCCTGCTTCCACAGTGTAATCTGCCTGTGCTTTTCTTTTCTTTGTATCTGTATATGCTGTGTATTTCTTTTCTTTGTATCTACATATTTATTTTACTTTTTAACTGTCAGATAATATTCTGCCCCATTCATTCTCTTTTTTTTTTTTGTATTTTTCTCTCTATAAAATTGTCTCTCCATTATAATCTCTGTTAGTCTGCAAATTATAAGATGTTCTTTAAGATCCACCTCATGTCAAAAGTCGGGCTTTAGAAAAAAAAATGTGAGTTTTTTCTAGGGGTTGGGGGGTTGGGGTGTAATGCTTCTTCAACTAAACTTATAGGTTACATTATGTGTGTGTTTCTTCGATTTGCTTAGGGCATGTGCATTGTGAAAATGCATGATTAGATTTGTGTAATTTGAGGGGGGATTTTCCATGTCGATAAAATTACATTCTAAAATTTGTCAAAAAATATTTTTAAAAATTTTATGGTATAATTAAAATTGACTAGTGTTCAGAAATTTTTTATTTTTTATTCATTGTATACTTGAAACCGACCTTTTATTTTGTTCAAAAGTTGTGAGTTTTTCATTATTATTTTCTTGTATTTTGTGAGTAGAGCAAAAAAATAAAGTATGTAGAATCAATTTCTTTTGATGTATTTTTCCATGAGATAATGGCTAACATAGAGTATTGAAAATAAAACTGTTCAACCGGGGAATAGGAAGATTGAGATACAAACATTTTTGCAGGTATTTCTTATATTCATTTATTTCTATTGCTACCATTTTCACTTGGTTTATCATGACAGACTCCACCCTCGCAACCGTCTAATATTTATGGGAAAAACATTGATTCTGTTGTGATGGTGAAAATTTCAAGTTTTCAAAATTTATATTTATTTAATGTTTAAAAAATAATAAAGAAATACTAATTTTCATTATCATGATTTTCACTTGGATTATGAACTTTTACCTTTTATTATTATGATATGAATCCGCTTGAATAATTAAAGTGGTTGGTGAATTTCGATTATCTTTTTGTTTATAATTTTGTAATGATGAAGGTCGAGATATATGCATATCCATAATTTTGGTTATGATGGGATTTGTACCCAATCACTATGCCAACATTGCAAAAACTTTTTGGTTGTGATGAGATTTGTTCCCAATCACAGTGTCGACATTGCAATAACAATATGGATGTGAGAAAAGGATGACGATAAGGGAGGCTAAGAAGATTATTAGAGGGGAGATTTTTGACGCCGGTGTTGCCGTCTAGAAACACAACAAGAACTACAAATTATCAACCAACACATAACAATAATAAACATCCAAGAACACCAACAATATGAAGGGAAAATATTACTACCAATTTTTACTCCAAACAAATGCTTCAAATGTGGCTTACAATCTTCAAAACACCAAGAGCAATTTCATAAAATAAAATCCACAAATGAGAGAGATGTCACCTTCTCCAACACTTATGAATAACTACTAACTAACTAATTAACTAAGCTAAATTAAACTAACTAACTAAGAATTATATCTAGAGTTTTCAATGGAATAGTTAAAACGAGCTTGGAAGAGATTGAATGGGGTTCAAAACCAGCCAAGGAAGGATAAGGTAGGTGAGGGAAAGTGCTAGCTTTTCTATGAAAAAACGCAGGGGCAAAAATATCAAAATGGGTCAAAAATCTGTGTCTCAGTCGATTGATTGATAGCTGTCGATGGACTGCTATGCCCAAAAATCGAAAAACACACTGCCGAGCAGTCGATTTCCACGAGGTTCGGTCAACCGACTGATCTTCAGTCGATCGACAGCAAATCCAGTCGATCGACTCCACTGGATTTGCTGTCGATCGACTGACAGGCAGCTCCGCCTCATTTTCTCGTTTCGCTCTAAACGTCCGCCGATTGTCGCTCCTTGTTCGCGCTGTGTTCCCTTGCTTTCTCGTTTTAATTCGAGTCGAACAGGATGTCCTGAGCGTGCACGAAACCGCTTCGGTCATCCTACGGACATAAAGACAAAAACGAGTAGAAATAAACGAAAATCTAATGAAAACTGCACAAAAGTTACAAAAACCTAAAACTAATAAAATCGGCCAAAATGACTCCTAATATCCATAAATGCAATCAATACACATGCAAATGCGACACAAAAAGGTAACAAAAACAACGTATAAAAAGGTATAAATCAACCACCCGACACTAAGAATGATTGCTTGTCCTCAAGCAAAACTAATCTAGAATTGAAAAACTACACCCGGACAATAAACTAATGCACCAAACCTAATTCGAGACGTCATATACTACAATGCTTGTTAGCTTGGATAAAAGGACGACAATAATGCGTTGACTACGAAAGTTTAGATCAACTTCCGAAACCTAAAAGTACTAGGTAACCCTCCAAGTCGGTTCCCTCGTCCTTGCCCCGGCTAAGGTCTATCCACGCTCGAATCGTTAATCGTCTCCCTACTAGCCTCGATTATCTACAACTCTCTTTACACACAAAATCTAAAATGGAAAGTAAAAAGTGCAAGAATTGCACATTTATTATGTAAGCACTTCAAGGATTTATAATGTATCCTTATTTATTCATCATTATATATATATATATATTTTTTTTTTTTTGGGTACCTAAGGATATATAAGGTACTTGAGAAATCAACGGCTCCGATCACTTGTTGCTACTAGCAACTTACATTTATTTCTGATCGAGCACATGGAGCAATTGACGACTCCAAAATACAAAGTAAAATCCTATAGAGAGTATTCAATAACTAGGCTAGTTGAGGCACTAGTTCAAAATTGAGCACAAGGATAGCACGAAGCTAAAGCCGAACAAAGTTCCCAACAAGTCAAATTCCCTAAGTACACTAAATTCGATCGACAATATAAACTTCTTAACCAAATAATCAAAACTGCATCACTTCGCTATGGTCCCAAGCAAATATAGTACACACGCTACTCAAATCATCACAAGCAAGCATGCAAGAACTTAAAATCCTAAGACGAACCCTAACCACCCCGCACTTAAAACCTAGCAATGTCCTCATTGCACATTAAGCTAAGTAAAGTGGTAAAAAGTGTAAGAAAAAGAGAACGCCCTATTTCCGAGCTTGTGTTGACGCGTTGTGCTTAAGTCCTCTCCGGGAGTCGAGGCAAGCTATCTAAAAGGAAAGACAAATTGGGGCTTTGCAAAAACAAACTATGTACAAAAAGCAAAAAACTTTGTGTGATTTTTGAAATATTTAATTTTTTTACACTATATACAAAAACACTAAAAATATTTTTGTTTGTTTGTTTGTTTTTATTTTGTTTTAGATTTTTCAATAGTTAGATAAGAAATAAAAGAATATAATCGAATAAAAAAGAAACAAATAAAAATAATGTGCAAGTTTTAATAAAACAAAAGAAAAAGGATAGGGGGCGAATCAATGACGTCTCCTACGTCGGGGTTGGAGGTTCGAGTCCTCGTCCTCTTCTTCCTCGTTTCCATCTCCTTCTCCATCATTTTCCTCTTCTTCCTCTTCGTCTTGAGGCAATCGGCTCTCGATCAACAAGAGGCGGCTATGGAGGGCGCGGTGTGCTTTGTCAATCCTTCTTGCCACGCGTCGAGCCGATTGAACTGAGCAAACACTTGACCTTAGAACTCATACCAACCCATGTTGGGACCTGGTTCGGTGCTCGGGCCTCCCTCGCCATGCGGGATTGCCGCTTGGCTTGTGCTCGCATCGAAATGTTGCCCCGAACTGGTGTTCGGGTTTTCCTCGGGCTCAACACCCTTCTCGTGCCGTCTCTCTAAATCGGCCTCTTCTTCGTTCGCCTCTTACTCTTGCTCATGGGATCGGCGGCGTCGCGGGTCTGTCGGGACCCTGGGCATTTTCAACACGAGCTCTATCGGCTCGATCCTCTCAAGATTTGTCGCCTCGGGGTCGAAGCCAAAGTATTGGGCGAGAAAGGTAATCTTGGGCCCCATCCCGACCTGAGCGACACTCTCGCCCCTCGTCTTCCGAATCCCAAGAATCCCGGCTCGGAGGAAGGGATAGACAGCGAATCGATGGCCGCTATGAAGGCAACAAAGCATGTAAACCTCATCCTGGGTGAGGTTGGTGCTCTCGTGCTTGCCATTCAGGACGTGGGCGAAGAACTTGTAAATCCCGAGCAATAACAAGTCGGTGATTGCCGAGTCCTGGAAACGCGGAGTTCCACGTCTGCCCGTGATAGTTGCCCAAAATTGATGCAGCGCAAACTCTCTTGGCCGCGCTTCCCACAAAACTTGGCAATCTAACCCGAGCACCGCATGAAGCACGTCTCGGGTGATCCGACATTTGACTCCACAAAAACGAACGGTGAACTCCCCGATCTCGCGACTCTGGTAGGTCGAGAAGAATTCGAGCATTAGCTCTGGGTACGCCGGTGCTCGGAGGGATGCGAATTGACGCCCGCTCAAGGTGTTAATGAAATGGAACGTCCGTTCCCCAAAGTGCTCGTGGTCCCCGTTTGCTATACACCCATGTAGGCATTTAATATCGAAAAAACAGGGGCGATCGTATTGCCGATTGGCGAGGCTTTGATACATCTCCCCTTCGGCCTCAGAATGAATCGGGAATGGAGCCCCATAGACGTGGGCGAGATTGGGGATATTGGCGTCATAAAACTCATCGTCGGAAAGATTATCCATAAGGATTATGTGAAGTGATTCACGAGGGGAATACGAAGATTTCGGTTCAGGAATCGTAAGGAAATGACAAGATGGAAAAACGAAAGAGTTTTAGCTAAAAGTGCTCACTGGGGCATTTCATCGAACAATTGGTGCGCAGGGTTTACAATTGAAGAATTCGACAAGAATTTGTAACAAAAAAACAAATCACAAGATAGATGATCAAGAGGTCCGCTTCAATCAATTTACCTCGATTATTATGGCTCAAAAAGAAACAAAACCCGGTTGCAAACCCTACCCTTTTAAATTGAGAATTTGGGAAAAATTTGGGGAAAACAAGAATTGGTGGTGAAGTTTCTTAACCTAGGTGAAGTTGGGATGGAGATTACCGAAAAAAGAAAAGAAGTTGAGTCGATCGACTATCCCTTTTGAAATTTATTTGCCTCCCTCCTTTTTCCTCTCTTTCTCTTTTATGTTACTGAGTTGATGCCCGTCTGTTGCCTGTTTAAAAGGACGCCGCGACACTGTAGCAGTCAATCGACTGCTTCCTCAGTCGATCGACTGGTCCTTAGCCGATCGATTGAGCTTGCAAAACTCGAAAACCTACTGTCCTCCAGTCGATTTGGTACCCTCAGTCGACCTTGCAGTCGATCGACTGAGATGGCAAAACTCGAAAACCTACTGTCCTTCAGTCGATTTCAGCCTCGCAGATGACATATCAGTCGATCGACCGCAACTCAGTCAATCGACTGGAGTGCAGTCGATCGACTGATGGGCAGCAGCCAACTTCCCATTTTCGATTTCCTTCATTCTCAAACCACCATGATTTCTCCTACAAAACCCGAAAAGAAAGAAAACCTAAGTTAAAGATCAATTGACAAATAATATACACAAAAATCGAAAGAAAATGAGAAAGGGGGTTAGGAAGTCGTGGGTTGCCTCCCACGTAGCGCATTTGTTTAAAGTCATTCGCTCGACTATCCTTATTTGATCAAGGTTCCGTCGGGGGCACATCTCCTAAATCCTCCTCCTCCACGGTCACGAATTCGAGATCCTTGGCTTGCAATAATCCGTGTCGCTAAGGCTTGACTCGTGCGTCATTCACTTGGAAATGCTCGTCCGTCTTGGGGTCGATCAACGTCACGGCTCCAAACGGGGATATCTTCTCGACCGTGTACGGTCCGATCCACTTAGACATGAGTTTCCTAGGAAAAAAGGCGAGTCGTGTATTGTAAAGGAGCACTTGCATCCCTTCCTCCAACTCCTTGGGCACAAGCTTCTTGTCGTGGAGGAGCTTCATCTTTTCTTTGTACATTTGAGCACTCTCGAACGCCTCATTTCTTTGCTCATCAAGCTCCTCGATTTGGAGCCTCCGCTCTTCGCCGGCTTGTTTCAAATCGTAGTTGCATGCCTGGATGGCCCACCAAGCTCTATGCTCCATTTCGACCGGTAGATGGCACAATTTCCCGTATACAAAGCGATAGGGGCTCATTCCAAGAACCGTCTTGTGGGCCGTGCGGACGGCCCACAAGGCATCCACGAACTTTGTTGACCAGTATTTCCGGTTCGGTTTCACAGTCTTCTCGAGAATGTTCTTGATTTGACGGTTGCTCGTCTCGACTTGACCGGCCGTTTATGGGTGGTATGGTGTGGATACCTTATGAACGACCCCATAATTCTTCAACACCCTTTTGAGTAACTTGTTGTTGAAGTGTTTGCCGCCGTCACTAATAATCACCCTCGGAACCCCGAATCGGCTAAAGATGTTGCTCCGCACGAACTTCACCACGGTGTCGCCATTGTTCCTCCTCGTCGGGATTGCCTCGATCCATTTAGAAACATAATCAAATCAAACCAAAATGTATTCGAAATCGTGAGACTTCGGAAACTGGCCCATGAAGTCGATCCCCCACACGTCGAATATCTCGACGGCCAAATTATATGTCATTGTCATCTCATTCCTTTTTCCTATACTTCCGGTCCTTTGGCATCGATCGCACTTTTGTCAATGGTCGTGGGCATCCTTGAAGAGGCTAGGCCAATAGAAACCCAATTGAAGAACCTTGTAAGTGGTCTTTTGCCCGCCGAAATGTCCTCCGACTAGGTGATCGTGGCACTTCGTCAAAATTTCCCCTTTATCCTCGTCTGGAATACACCGTCTCAACATACCATCTTTTCCGATCTTGTACATGTGAGGGTCATCCCAATAATACCTTCGACACGTAGAGAGAAACCTCCTTTTCTCATGATGAGATAGGTCAGGGCGGAGTGCTTCGCTAGCAAGGTAGGTGCCAATGTCGGCATATCACGGCGCGGTGGAAACAACAAATAAATTCTCGTGCGCAAGGTTTTCTCCAATGAGTTTTCTCTCCCCGATTTGGACCTCTAAACGAGAGAGGTGATCGGCGACAATTTTCTCGCACCCCATCTAATCCTTGATCTCCACATCGAACTCTTGAAGCAAGAGTATCCATCGGATTAGCTTCGGCTTTGCTTGAGGCTTATTGAAGAGATATCGCAACGCCTCATGGTCACTATGCACAATAACCCTCGAACCAATGATGTAGGCTCGAAACTTTTCAAGCGAGAAAATTACGGCGAGGATCTCTTTTTCGGTAGTTGTGTAGTTCTTTTGGGCGTCATTGAGCATGAGACTTGCGTAATAGATGACCCAAAGAATCTTGTCTACTCTTTGCCCCAAGATGGCTCCCACCGCTTTGTTCGATGCATCGCACATTATTTCGAACGGGAGAGACCAATCTGGGGCCACCACCACGGGAGCCGAGGTCAAACTTTTCTTTAATGAATTGAACGCCAAACGACAAGCATCGTCAAACACAAATGGGACATCGGCACAAAGGAAATGGCATAAGGGACGGCTAAGCTTCGAGAAATCCTTGATGAACCGTCTATAGAACCCCGCATGACCAAGAGAACTACGAACTCCCTTCACGTTGATTGGAGGCGGGAGTTTCTCGATCATGTCGACCTTCGCCTTGTCAACTTCGATTCCCTTGGATGACACCACATGCCCCAAAACTATCCCACTTCTCACCATGAAGTGGCTCTTCTCCCAACTCAAGGTGAGGTTACTTTCGACATACCTCTCCAAAGCACTCGCCAAGCGATCAAGACATTCATTGAACGTGGAGCCGTAGATGGAAAAATCGTCCAGAAAAACCTCCATATATTTGTCGATCATATCGGAGAATATTGATAGCATACACCGCTGGAAGGTGGCGGGTGCGTTGCATAACCCGAAGGACATTTGTCGGAACGCGTATGTGCCAAAGGGGCACGTCAACGTTGTTTTGGATTGGTCCTCCGGTGAGATGGAAATTTGGTAGTATCCGGATAACCCATTGAGAAAACAATACGAATGGTGCCTCGCGAGTTTGTCCAACATTTGGTCAATGAACGGTAACGGGAAGTGATCTTTCTTGGTGGCGGCATTAAGCTTTCGGAAATCTATACACATCCGCCATCCGGTGGTAGCGCGAGTCGGCATGAGCTCACCATGTGCACCGGGATCACCCACTCACTATCTCCAATTGGGAAAATTAGACCCTCGGCTACAAGCTTTAGGATCTCACCTTTCACCACCTCCATCAAATTTATGTTCAACCGACGTTGGCACTCTCTTGTTGGTTTCGCCCCGTCCTCAAGGACAATACGATGCATACACGTGGAGGGGCTTATCCCCTTAATGTCGCCAAGGATCCACCCTATCGCTTTCTTATTCTTTCTCAACACTTCAACCAATTGCGCCTCTTCATGCTCGGAAATCTCAGCAAAGATAATCACGGGCTTTGATCCTCCCTCTTCCAAATACACGTACATAAGATGGCTCAGAAGGGTCTTGAGTTCCGGTTTTGGTGTAATGGTTGGTTCTGCACTCGCGATCTCCAATATCTCCATCACCCCCTCCGATTGAATCGTTCTCCACTCGTCGTCCTCGACGACCTCATCCACAAGTTCTCCGAAGGTTTCCTCAACCAACTCTTCTATCGGATCAATCATCGAGCAATCGGCTTGAAAATATGAAGGGGGAAAGACTCCCAAGTCATGGATCAAAAAATTAACCGTGTCCCCCAAAACTGAGAACGAAAACTTTCCATTCTTAACATCGATCAAGGTGTTTGTAGTCGCCATGAACGGTCGCCCTAGTAAGATTGTGTGATCTCGTCCTTCGTTGCTCACCTCCCCGACATCCAAAATGACAAAATCCACGGGAACTATGAGGTTTCCCACTTATACCAAAACATCTTATAATACGCCATTCGGATATTAGATCGATCTGTCGGCCAATTGCAAGCACATTCTCGTCTCCTTGAGATCGCCCAACTCCAATTGTTTAAAGATGGAGTAGGGCATCAAATTGATTCCCGCGCCGAGGTCTAACATCTCTCGTGTTTCCTTTCTGTTCCCAAGGGTAATCTTGATGCAAAAGCTTCCCGGATCACTCTCTTTAGGCGGGAGAGAGTTGCTATAGACGATACTTGCCACGTTCGATATACACACTTTCTCGTTATCCTCGAACTGTCGCTTCTTGGACATCAATTTCTTGAAAAACTTGGTGTACGTAGGCACATTCCAGATTATGTCGAGCAAAGGGAGCTTAATGTTAACCTTCGATAGCATCTTGTACAACTCGAGAAACTGGTCGTCTTGTTTTGTCGGTCGAATACAACTCGGGTATGGAATCGGAGGTCGGTACGGCATCGCGGATTTGTAGAGTCCTCCGGTAGTCTTGGTCTCAGTCGCCTCTCCGATTAAAGAAGACAAGGGTGAGCTAGGATCCGTTATGGGCTCGTTCGAGCCTTGCATGGTCGGATCTTGTTGGAATTGGGGTGAGGGTGTTGAATCATTGTCGGGAAGAGCAACTTTGTTATCCACCAACTTTCCACTTCGAAGTAATGTCACGGCTTGAGCTTGAGCCGGTTGACTTGGTATCTTATCTTTGTCACGGGCCCGTTTAAGTTCATTAACATCCGTCGCCACTTGCCCAAGTTGTGTTTCCAAACTCGCGAACCGTTTTGTCGATTCGGATAGGATAGACTCAATGTTGGGTTGACGCATTGTTGAATTGTCTTGAGGAGCCGGAAATGAGGCTTGATGAGGCGGGAAAGGTAGTCGAGCGGCAAACGGGATTTGAGGACGATGTTGTTGTGCTTCTTGTGCCATTGGAATCCCGGGTGGATTTTGAGATTTTATTGGATCCTTCCACCTAAAGTTAGGGTGATTCCTCCACCCGGGAGTGTATGTCGAAGAGTACGGATCATTGTTTCGTGAAAAACTGCCCCGTGGTGCTTGGTACCCTTGGACCGCGAATGCTTGCTCGTCGTACTCGCCTGATTGCCCATAAATCATCGGGCACGCACTAGCTCCATGCCCCAAGACGCCGCATGTGGTACACGTCTCCATCGAACTTGAGTAGGGTTTGGTGAGAGAGGCCACTTGGCTCTCGAGTTCGGCGATTTTACGGGCCCACTTGGGCTCCTCCTTTGTCGAAACCTCCTTCACTTTCTCCTTCCTCTCCAAGAGACTCATGCGATGGTCGTCGGCGGCCATGTTCACAAATATGTCGTACAACTCCCTCGTCAAGCGGCCGACTAGATTTCCGCCGGCGGCATTGTTCAATACGCTTGGATGAAAATGTCAACCCGTTATGAAAAAATTGATTCAAGAAATCCCAAGTGAACCGACTATGGGGGCATTTGGTGAGATAGCCCTTGAATCGCTCCCACACCTCATAGAAGGTCTCGTTGCTCGCTTGACAGAATGAGGTGATCTTTGCTCGAAAATCGGTCATTTTATCTTGAGAATAGTACTCCTCCATAAACCTCTCGGTCACCATGTCCCAATTGGTAAGGGAATTGGCCGGCAACATCATGAGCCAATCAACGGCCTTATCCTTCATTGTGTACGGGAAACACCTCATTTTAATTTGATCAATGTGAATCCCTTGGCGCGGGAAGCTTGACACCATGTAGGAAAATATGCGTAGGAATTGAAGAGCGTCCTCTTGTGGTAGGCCATGGAAATTCGGAAGTCGGTTGAGATCAATCGTCCGTAAGTCGTACTCGAGGGCTTCGGGGCTTAATCGAATGCATGACGAGAGATCACCAATATATGGCCTCGTCACCTCCTTGATACTATTTGTCGGGCCTCCATCGGGGGTGGCAAATGGGTGGCCACCCACATATTGTACGACATAAGGATTTTCATTGACGGCGGGCATCCTCAGAAAGTCTTGTGGATGTGGATCTCGAAATCGATGCGCGGGCCCGGTCGGATTGGGCATGCGAGGTTCGTCTAAATGGGGAGCGGCGAAGTGTGGTCCTTGGAATTGTGGCCTCGAAGCTTGAAAGTGCGGTTAAAACGGGTACGGCGCGCCATCGACAATCGGGCCTTGGAATTGTGGGACTTGGAATTGTGTTCCATGTGTCGATGGGTTCGAGTGTGGCGAAACTTGATGTTGGGGCTCGGGTGTCGGCACACGAGCATGAGATGGGGATAACGGGCCTTGAAATCGGGCATTCGAGCTTTGAGGGTCTTGATTTGGAAACCCGTTCCCCCCTTGATCAAGCGGCAACCCATAAGAAGGTTGTGGACCTTGGTGAGGCTGGCCATTAGGTGATGAAGTTGGCCCGGTCGTTATTTGAGGCGGAGGCATCCCTTGGTTGTCTTGAGCGAGTGCGGGCAGCATCGGTTTTTCGAACGAATTGGTCATCGTTCGCTCCTCTATCACCGTAAGTAAGGATGGGTCGAACGAGTCTTGATTCCTTGCGAATCATCTCACCCTCTCGGGATCGGTCAAAAATGGAGTCAATTCTCGTCCGAGCGATCGCCTACCTTGCATACACAACACTCAACAAAGGGATTATTGTATCGAGTGTGAAACACTAATCTAGTCTAATCTACTAATTAAGACAACAATAAGAGTAATTAAGAACATCATTAGCCTTAATCTAATCCCCGGCAACGGCACCAAAATTTGATCGAAAATTTCTTAGCACTCTAATCCGCTATAGTACGGAGTCGATTGTAGAGCGGTAAGTTTTCCCGAGTCGTGTCTCTCGAGGATAGATATAATCGGTGATAAGTGTTTTTAATTAATATCTTGTTAATCTCAATTAAACTAATCTAATCTAAGAAAGCATTAATCATTGGTTTGGTTTTGAGTTGTAATCACTAAACTTGAATTGAAAAGAGAGCTTGAAAAATATTGAGGCAAGGAGAAAGGAATTTAAAACTTGCTTGAAAATAACTAGACTTAATGACACAACTTAAACCTAGTTAACATCCTAATTAAATTAAAGCTATTAAGTAAAAAAGCTTGTAAATTTAAAAGCTAAAAAGGAGAGAAAGTCAAACTTAAATTCAAAAGAAGTCAAATGCATTTGATAGGTAAAAGTCAAATGTATCAAAAAGGAAAGATTCATAAATCTTTTAAAGGTTAAGAAAATGTCTAACCAAAAGAAGTAAAAAGCTTCAACTAGCAAGCTTCAATGGAGTTTCGAAGCAAGAAGAGGAATAATCTAGAAATTGGAAGAGAATTTGAAAATGCCAAGAGAAACACAAACAGAACTACAAATTATCCACCAACACTTAACAATAATAAACAACCAAGAACAACAACAATATGAAGGGGAAATATTACTACCAATTTTTACTCCAAACAAAAGCTTCAAATGTGGCTTACAATCTTCAAAACACCAAGAACAACTTCATAAAATAAAATCCACAAATGAGAGAGATGTCACCTTATCCAACACTTATAAATAACTATTAACTAACTAATTAACTAAGCTAAATTAAACTAACTAACTAAGGATTATATCTAGGGTTTGCAATGGAATAGTGAAAATGAGCTTGGAAGAGATTTAATGGGGTTCAAAATCAGCCAAGGAAGGATAAGGTAGGTGAGGGAAAGTGCTAGCTTTTTTATACAAAAATGCAGGGGCAAAAATGTCAAAATGGGTAAAAAATTTGCGTGTCAATCGATCGACTGAGAACCAGTCGATCGGCTGATAGCTGTCGATCGACTGATATGCCCAAAAATCGCAAAACACACTGCCGAGCAGTCAATCTCCACGAGGTTCGGTCGACCGACTGATCTTCAGTCGATCGACAATAAATCCAGTCGATCGACTGAGATCCAGTCGATAGACTGTCCTGTCAGTCGATCGACTGATAGGCAGCTTCAACTCATTTTCTCGTTTTCGCTCTAAACGTCCGCCAGCTGTCGCTCCTCATTCGTGCTGTGTTCTCTTGCTTGCTCATTCTAATTCGAGTCGAACGGGATGTCCTGAGCGTGCACATGACCTCTTCGGTCATCCGACGGCCATAAATACAAAAACAAGTAGAAATAAACGAAAATCCAATGAAAACCGCACAAAAGTTACAAAAACCTAAAACTAATAAAATTGGCCAAAACGACTCCTAATACCCATAAATGCAAGCAGTAAACATGGAAATGCGACACAAAAATGTAACAAAAACAACGTACAAAAAGGTATAAATCACCGACTTAAGAATTCAATTTGTGCACTTGGAAGATTTTTACGAGAATGTGAGTTTTGAGGGCGATTTTGCTGAGATGACACGTCACTCGATAACCAAGATACAGTTTAGCAAGAACTGAGTTGTTTTAAGTCATGTCTAAGTTTTAGTTTGTATTATGTTCTTTAGTTGAAGAGGATTTTGTACTGAAATCATGTTAAAATGATATGTTGGGGTAGTTAAAGGTTGTTTAGTTTTGCTAGTTTTATCTTTTTTATATGATGTTATGCATGGTAAATGAGATATTTCTCATGTAGAGGTTTTGGGATTGCATTGGAATTTATGAGAAATTCTCAAAATTAGCCCTAATGTTTAGCTTAATTGTGAAAATTATTTGTCAATTGTTTTTAAAATCATAAATCCCCTCTAAATTATTTCAAAATTATAAGTATCCATGATGTTTATCTTAATCTTCATGTTGAATGTGTCTGGTAATTAATAGCACGTGCACATAACAAGAATAAATTTTCTTAATCAAATAATGTGATTGTTGGTGCATTTTCCTTTGTACATAACAAGAATTATAATTTTTCTTTGTCATTTTAGCCCTCTACTAAAATACAAGGATTTGGAAACCACTAAAGGTTGCATAGTTGGTTCATAAAAAAAAATGAGAGTTTTTTTTAGTTAGCATTAACCTTAGAGATAGTTTTTGTAATTATACCTGACCTTTTCACTTAGTGCTTGGTCTATCTAAATAACATTTAGAAGACTAATTGATTCGCCCAGAAATGCTGATGTAGACAATGATGATCCCTGTCGTGACCTGAGAAACCTGCCTAAGAAATACTTTAGAAAGGACCACCGAAGAGGTTCCGGTGGAGCCCTCTCCGAAGTTTTAGTCAGTCGTGGCTTCAGGTAATTTCAAAGAGCATTAAAAGATAAGCAGGTGATAAAGTGATATTTTCCTTACCCTACTGATTGAGATATTTATACCCTAAATTAGTTAAGGCCTCTCTGAGATCCCGGAGAGTTACCGCGAATCTCGGGCTGTTATTCAGATGGTCTAAGCAGCTCAGTTCTCCTGAGGTGGCTAGACCTGAATGACTCGTCCATCTCTATATCTTTTCCTGATTAGGATGGGATTCTCCCCAGGCTTTAGGCCTAGGAGAATCCGACCTCATTCAGCTCGACCAATCTTAATATATTCACAAGTGACCGAAATTCTTACGATGCCTTTTCGAGCCGGCTTATTAGGTTGGTTCTTCCATAACTTAGAGCTATTAAGTCGTAAGCCAACTTCAACGACTTAAAGCTACCCCCATGGAATTTTAGCATGGCACATTTCTTGCTCAACTCGTCGCTCTTGAGATATTCTGGAACTTGGAATCTTCTGAAGCCTAACTAAAGTCTTCTCCTAGCAACAAGGATCACCTCTGGCAAGTTTACCCGGCCGGGGCTAAGTTTGAGGCTAACTAGTCACGCCAAGAGAAGTAAGTTCGACCCAAATCAGGTCGTACCACTAATTAAATTGGGGCATCTGCAAAATTGGTTGTTTCTTCCAGACTAATTATGTAACTATCACACAGTTGAACTACAATGGGGAATTGTCTTTTTACATTTGTGAGAAAATAAAAACTTTTATCTCTGCAACAATAGACTCTATTCTAGAAAACCTACGAATAAAATGAAAATGAATAATTATATAACTACTCTTAGTGTTTTTAAAATATCATATTCCCCATAAAATCTTGCAAACACCCACTGAGGTTTGTAACCCTAATGAGGATGTCTTATTTTTAAGTGTATAAGTGTAACTCATTAATTAGAATGTCATATTTTAGGGGTAAAAGTAATTTCTAAATGACTAACAAAACCTCTTGAGCGTAACATGAGACTAATATTCCCCATTGTTTTTAAGGACGAATTATTGTTTTGGTTTTTTCCCCTTTTGTCAGAGTTCATACCACTATTAACGGTTGCGAGTATGGTTTCTGCATTTTTTAAGATTATCTTATTTGATACGACCGGTCAATGAATTGGTAATTTTGTAAAGATTTTTCATGTTCATCAGTTGTTATTGTGATTTTTTAGGCTTTGTTGTTTAGTAACACACATGTATATTTCATGAAATGATTATTTGTTGTGACTAAAATGATATTATTGTGAATAATACAATTAATGTAGAGGTTTTTCATAATTTAAGTTGAACAACTTATTTTTTTAGTTTTTGATATTAATAATCCATATTCTGAATTTGATACAAAAAAATTGATAAATCTTAATATATTTTTATACATTTTTTATATATACCCGTAGAAACACGGGTATTCAAACTAATTACAAATGTATTTATGTTAAATATGAAATATGTAAAAATTGTTATATTTTTACTAGTTTTGATTTTGTTAATTTCCTTTTATGATTCTAATATTTCTCTCATGCGATGGTTACCAATTGGACTTTCCTCTACACACCTAACTCTATGGAGAAACTGATCTTACTCTTTGATTAGAGGATAATTATTACGCAAAAAATATTTGACTCTACTATGGTTACTATTTCCGACATCTCCATTACTATATGGACAAATTGATAATTTAGGGTAGTGACACTTAAATTAAAATTAAAATGAAAGAAAAATGAAGTAAAATCCCAGCAATACATAAATCACTAAGTTGTACGGATATGGACACGAACTTGTGACATGACACGACACAAACATGAGTATACGCTTATTTTTAATAATATAGAACACAACACGACTCAAACACTTTTATAATTGATACGGACCAAAATGTCCATACATAATATTATTTGATATATGAGTGTATTTGTGGTAAGTGACCTCATTTCCTGGAGAGGGTGTTCCTCTGGGAGGTGAGCGAGCTGAATGGTTTCAGTGGAAGAGTGAGCGAGTTGGTTTGTGGAGTAGCGACCTGGAGTATGAGGATGAGTTCTCATATAGGGTCGCGACCTCTTGTGGTTTGAGTTGTGTATTTGAGCTCGGTTATGGGTTTTGTGAATATTAAGCCTACGGGCTTAAAGTGAGTGGTTTATAGGGTTTGTAATGGTCTGTATAATGGGCCCAGGCCTATTACGGTAAGAGATTTATTATTTATGGAAACTTGGCATATAGGAGGAATTCTAATTTTGAGTCGGTTGTAGAGTTGTAGTATTTATAGAATTATGGTAAGAGAAGGTAACCCTAGACTGGGGGGCACTTCTCCTATCATTATAAAAGGAGGTGCATACTTCTCTCTGTTATTCTAAGTTGATTTGGCTTTATCGTATGATTGTTTTATATTTGAATTTGAAGTTGAAGTGGATCTTGCTTATTAACTTAAGCATCGGAGGGCCTTAACGGGCTCAAAATCCGACCCATTTGAGGCGCTGTTTTGCAGGACCAGCAAGGTCACTAGGAGATTCGCGAAGGGCTTGGCAGGTCGCTGTGATGTGTTTGAAAGCAGTGTCAGGTCGCTGATCTCTATTTTGAGGTTAGTACCCCATATATTTGGTAACCCAATATTTTGGACTTATCAAATTGGCGCCATCTGTGGGAAAGAGGGCCATCGAGTCCTTGAGCGAAAGGCGTGAGGAAATCCGCAAACAAAATATGAAGGATAACAACATAATTCCCAGAACCCTGCACTATGGTTCGGGATCGAACAAACAAAAGAAGAAGAACAGAGGGGTGAACACCAGTGAACAGGATGTGACAAAAGACGAGCAGACGCCTTTTCAGGAAGAACCGGCAGTACCAGGATTGGATTACACACCACCGCCCTCTCCAAAGCGACGTGACGGGAAGGAACCGGCGGAGGATTTTGAGGCGAAGACGCCGGAGGTGGTGGCGCAGAAAGCGATTTACATAGGAACGAAGGAAGGGAAGGATTTGCCCAAAGATAAGCCTTGCCAAATTAAGAAGGGATTTTTAGACGGGCTTATGGATTTTGTACCTTTAGAGAAACAGGAAGAATCGCATAGGTATCTAGCAGGCGAGCTGGGTACTGGGAAAGAAAAGGGTGATAAACCAGATGGCGAGCAAGAGGAGGAGTCGGCGATCAGGAGGGTAAAACAGAACGAGAAGTCTCTATCTAAGAGACTTTCTCAAGGAAAGAGAGGTCGGAGTAAGCGAAAATATGAAGACGCTTCTAGTTCTACCTCATCCATAGATTCTCATGTTCATAAAGGGAGAGTGAAGGGAGTGAAGGTGAAGCGAAGCCATTACAGGCGTAGAGGTCGCCGACACAATAAGCATGCTAGTGAGAGTGGGACCCAGACCTCATGTACGGATGGTGAATCCCAAGAGAAAATCTGGAAGAGTCGTAGTGGGTTTAATGAAAGGAAAGGGGAAAACGAAGTGGGGCCACAGAGTAAGGCATTTAGAGATTTGCAGGAGGCCATGCTGAAATTACAAAAACGAGTGGAGGGAGAAAAGATCGATGGAGATGAGGGACACCCCTTCTCAGATGATATGTTACAGGCCGTAATGCCTAAGGGGTATAAAGCATTAGAAATTCAGTATCGGGGAACGACGGATCCAATCGAGCATTTGCAGCTCTTTGAGAATGCGAGCATGTTACATAGTTATACGGATGATGTGGCGTGTAGGGCCTTTGTATCTAATTTAAGAGGAATTGCACAAAACTGGTTCTATCAGCTGCCACGGGGAAAATTACCAGCTATCAGGTGTTGCGAGCTGCATTCCTAAAACAGTTTTCCAGTGTGAGGCAGAGTGCGAAGACGGCACAATCACTTTTTACTATGGTACAGCGACATAATGAGACATTGAAGCAATATATTAACAGGTTTACCAGCGCCACTCTGGAGGTACCTGTTGCTACTGATGAGATGAAAGCTGGAGCCCTGAACCAGGGATTGAGGAGAGAGGATTTACGTAAATCCTTGCTCAAGAAGGAGGCTCGGACGTATGATGAAGTTTTGGCGAGGTTCCATAAGTATGTACAGGTAGAGGAAGCTGAGGAAGAGCATCGGGCGCGTTTTGGCCGAGAGGTCGTGGATTTGGGAGGAAGTGTGGAAAGAAGTGAGTTTATAAGAGAATTGAGGAGAAAGCCTAGGAGGGTAGTGCGCGGACTCTTACCCACGAGCACGGCAGTTAGCGGAAAATAGGAGGCAAATATGTAAAATTATAGAAGTGAAGATTTTACACCATTGGCTTACCCGCGGGCTAAGGTGTTTACCATCATGGAGCGTTTGGTACCTAATGCTATAAAGTGGCCAGAAGATCGCACGCCAATTCCTACTCACCCCAAGACTAACTCTTTCTATTTATTTCATAATAATTATGGAAATTTTACTGAAAGTTGCAGGCATCTCAAGGAGGAGATAGAGAGGCTTATAAGGGCTGTGCATCTAAAGGAAGTGATTTACAGAGATAGAGAACCAAAGAAGCAGGGGCAACCATTACCCCCACCTCCACCGAGAGATCCTCCTCAAGATCAGGTCGCGAGACGACCACAACAGGGGAATCAAGGACACAATGGTCTACGGAGGAATAAGGGAAGGATAAACATGATCTCGGGTGGACCAACAGATGGCGATTCCAATAATGCGCGGAAAAAGCATGTTAAGTCAACTCTCTCGGGAACATGGGAGGTCGCTAGTGTGAGTCGGTAATCACAAGTTGTAGGGCCAGTCATCTCTTTTGGCCCCCCGTGATCGGTGCATTCTACAGGAAAATCACAATGACGCATTAGTAATCGAGACCGAGATTGCAGGATACGAAGTCAGCAGAATCTTTGTGGATAACGGGAGCTCGGTGAATATCATATATACGGATTGTCTTGAGCATATGGAGTTGGAAAAAAGGGTGCGATCCGTGAATACACCCATATACGCGTTCAATGGAGCACAGGTGAATACCGAGGGCGAGCTAACGCTGCAGGTGGTACTAGGAGAAGACGAGTCACAAGCGGAGAAGAGCTTGAAGTTTCTAATCATCCGAGGGAGGTCGGCCTATAATTCTATATTAGGACGACCTGCCCTCAATGCGTTCCGGGCGGTAACATCGACTTATAACATGAGCATTAAGTATCCAGTGGGTGACAAAGTAGGGGAGGTCATTGCAGAACAAAAGGTTGCGAGATCGTGTTATCAGCTGGGAGTCAGGAAAGGGTTGATGGAGAATAAACGCGAAAGGGGTGACGATCAGCCGGAGGGAATGCTTAGTACAAAGAAAATGAAGGAACTGGAGAACTCTGTCCAACCGAATGAAGAGCTGATGGAGATCTCATTAGAGGAAGATCGCCAATAGTATACCACGAGGGTGGGGACCCTATTATCTGAGACATTGAGGGACGAGTTGATCGGGCTGTTGAAAGATTTTCGGGATGTATTTGAGTTTGGATATGGAGAGTTAACAGGGGTATCCCCGGAGGTCGCGCTGCACCATTTAAATGCAAATCCGGAGGCGAGGTCGGTGAAGCAAAAGAGGAGACATTTTGGGCCAGAGCTGGATAAAGTAATTGAAGAAGAAGTGCAGCAACTGTTGAAAGCTGGCCACATAAGGGAGATTCAATTCCCTATGTATTTGTCTAATGTTGTGATGGTGCCAAAACCGGCACAAAAGTGGCGGATGTGTGTGGATTTTCGCGATCTAAATAAAGCTTGCCCGAAAGATCATTACCCTTTGCCGCGAATTGATCAGTTGGTGGATTCTACTTCAGGGTGCGAGCTGTTGAGTATGATGGATGCTTCACAGGGGTATCACCAAATACCTCTTGCAAGAGATGATCAACCTAAAGTGAGTTTTGTTACGTCTACGGGGACCTATTGTTTTGTGTCCATGCCCTTTGGGTTGAAGAACGCTGGAGCGACCTACCATAGATTGGTGGATCAGATGTTTAAAGACTTGTTGGAATCCACCATGGAGGTTTATGTTGATGATATGCTGGTTAAAAGAAAGAAAGCTGAGTCCTATGTGGAGGACTTACGAAAAACATTTGTTATATTGAGACAGTACGGGATGAAGCTTAATCCAAAGAAATGTGCGTTTGGTGTACGATCAAGGAAGTTTCTGGGTTATATGGTGACGGAGCGAGGAATTGAAGTTAACCCAGAGAAGGTGTGAGCTATTTTGGAGATGCCACACCCTCGTACAGTGCGGGATGTTCAGGTACTTACAGGTCGGATCGCAGGTCTTAGTCGTTTCATTTCAAGGTTGGCAGAGAGAGGTGTTCCATTTTTTAGGGCTCTTTGAAAGGGTTCCAGGTTTGAGTGGACGAGAGAAGCTGCAGACGCGTTCGAGGAGCTTAAAAAGTATTTGGCCAAAATTCCATTGACTAAGCCATTTCTTGGAGAGGATTTGATATTGTATATATCGGTGGGTGAGGTCGCAGTAAGTTCGGTGTTGATCAGGGAAGATGCAGGGATGCAGAGGCCTATCTATTATATTAGTAGGATGTTACGAGGAGCTGAGTTGAAGTACTCTGAGCTGGAAAAAGGTGGTTTTGCGCTGATTTGCACAACAAGAAAATTGAGGCCGTATTTCTCGAGTCACAAAGTAAAGGTGCGTACTAATTTGGCTCTTAAGCAGGTTTTAAGTAACCCAAATGTATCAGAACGACTGGTGAAATGGGCTGTATAGTTGAGCAAGTACGATGTGATTTATGATCCAAGGGCGGCTATCAATGCGCAAGTGTTAGCTGATTTTTTGCAAGAGATGACGAGGCCAGCCGACATGGACGTGGAGGTGAAAGCATGGACGATGTATACAGACAGTTCAACTATGGCCAGGCTGGGTATTGTGTTGACTAGCCCGGAAGAGGAGAATTTGGAGTTCGCGATCAAGTTGGGTTATAAAGCATCCATTAATGAGGCCGAATGTGAAGCTGTGTTGCAGGGCATTAAAATGGCGAGTGATTTGGGAGCACGAAAGTTGTGGGCATACACGGACTCGCAATTAATAACTCGATAGTTTGATGGTTCTTTTGAGGCTAAAGAAGAGCGCATGGCGATATATATGGGTAAGCTGCGAGAGGAAGTAGCCTGTTTTGAGGAATTTAAGCTGGAACACCTGCCGCGAGCTGAGAACACCCGGGCTGATCAGCTCGCTCGAATAGTAAGAGCATTAGGAACTTGTGATACTCGGAAAATCACATTGATGGAGTTGGACCATAGTAGTGTGGGGAAAGGAAAACAGGTTATGGAGCTCAAGGTGGGAGATGATTGGCGCACACCTATATAGGATGTTCTTGTCAAGGCCAAGGATAGCGCAGAGAGACTGGCCACAAAGGAGGCGAGGACAGCGGCTTATTTTTGTGCAATAAATGACGAATTGTATAAGAGGTCGCGTTTTGGACCTTTTCTGAAATGCTTAGCTAAGGAGCGAGGATGAGAAGTGTTAAAGGAAATACATGAGGGATATTGCGGCAACCATGCGAAGGGAAAAGCGTTAGTAGGCATAACATTGCGAGCTGGTTTCTTTTGGCCAGGAATGAAGGCTATGGCTAACGAGCTAGTACGAACGTGCAAAAAGTGTCAAATGCATGCTCTGGTTATTCACATACCTGCTGAAGAGATGATGGTTATGAGCTCGCCGTGCCCGTTTGCGCAGTGGGGGATTGATATTGTAGGTCCATTTCCAAAAACCCCGGGCAACAAGAAGCATTTAGTAGTGGCGATTGATTATTTTACAAAATGGGTGGAGGCCGAAGCAGTTACAGGGATAAGCGAGCAGCATATGATGGATCTTATTTTTAATAACATATTTTGCAGGTTTGGAATACCGCGAGTGTTGGTGTCAGACAATGGGACCAAGTTTAATGGGAGGAAAACGCGAAAGTGGTGCAAAGAGATGGGGATGAAGCAGCGATTTGCTTCTGTCGCACATCCCCAAACCAATGGGCAAGTGGAAGTCAATAATCGAATAATTCTGCAGGGACTTAAGTTGCGATTGGAAAAAACAGGTGGGCTTTGGGAAGAGGAGCTAGCATCAGTTTTATGGACCTATTGAACCACTCCCCGAACTTCCACGGGGGAATCGCCATTCAGTTTGGTATATGGAATGGACGCGGTCATTCCAGCAGAGATAGTGGGAGGATCGCAGCGGCTGACAACATTTAATGTTGAAGAAAATGAGAGATTAGCTCGAGAAGCGATTGAGATGATTGATGAGATACGAGATAGGGCGGCAGCTCGGGTGGAATGTTATAAACAAAAGATACTAGCTGCTTTCAATAAATGAGTCAGGCATCGTTTTTTTCAGGTCGGTGACCTAGTGTGGAGACGAGCTGATGCATTGCGGATGACAAGGAAGTTAAAATCGAACTGGTTGGGCCATCTAAGGTATTGAAAGTGTGGCGAGGAGGCGCATATATACTTGAAGATGCAGCTGGAAAAGTCTTGCCCAAAAGTTGGAACGTGTGTCACTTGAAAAAATATTATGCCTAGAGGGCGGATTAGTGTGTTTTTATGTGGCAGGAGAAGGTAACTCTGAACTGGAGGGCACTTCTCCCGCACAAGAGTTTGTTGCGATGTGAAAGTGTGTTGTGAAGGAAAGTTGTGTTTTTGTGTGGCGGGGGAAGGTAACTCCGGACCGGAGGGCACTTCTCCCGCACAAGAGTTTGTTGCGATGTGAAAGTGTGTTGTGAAGAGAAGTTGTGTTTTTGTGTGGCGGGATAAGGTAACTCTGGACCAGAGGGAACTTCTCCGCACAAGAGTTAGTGACGGTGTGAAAGTGTTTTTGAAGTGGTTTTTTGTGGCGGAGAAGGTACTCTGGATCGGAGGGGACTTCTCCGTATGAGGTAATGAGAAGTTGTGGTTTTGAAGTAGTGTGAAGAGTTTGTGTTTTTGAAGTTTTGTTTTTGTGGCGGGAGAAGGTAACTCTGGACCGGAGGGCACTTCTCCCGCATGAAGTTAATAAGAAGTTGTGGTTTGTGAAGTAGTGTGAAGAGTTGTATTTTTGAAGTTGTGTTTTTGTGGCGGGAGAAGGTAACTCTGGACCGGAGGGCACTTCTCCCGCATGAAGTTTATGTTTTGGACGTTGGGTAAAATTTTATGATATATAATAAATGAAGTTGTGCGAGCTATTTTGATTCTCTGTGATTAAGTGGTTATGATGCTTTATTTATGATTAAAAGTGATATACTTGACTTGCGTGTTCTTATGAATGGTTGTTTTCTATGCGAGCTAACATGTTTTTAATGAGGTTGTTTATGGTTTGTAGTTTGAATATTTTTATGATCTGGTGATCTTATGGGAAGGAGTGTGGCTGATTGTAATTTTGCGCGGCCTTAAGATTTATTTTGTATATGGTTTGTTGCAGTTATTAGTTTTTGTTGCAGGGTTATGTGTATCTAAAGTTAAAAAGTTGTGCAGATAATGAACATAAATGAGAGTGCTGGCAGGAATAGTAAATTATTTGTACAGGTTGCGAGCAGAAAAATATAAATGTTTCAGTCAGTTTTTTCAGTAACAGAATATGCAGCTGGGGGATTTGTGGTGTTCGGCTCGGGCTCGGGGAGCAGGTCATCCAATAGCGTCTCTAGATTGGCAAGTAACCCAGTGGATAAGACAGCTCGGCTCTGGCAAGATAACCACCACTTCGCGTTAATTGGCTGCGTCCAGTCGCCCTTGAAGCTTCTGAAGGGAGTTAGTTTGTCGATGCGGGCTTTGACGTAAGGGATGTAGGAGACGTTCATCACGGCGACCTCTTCTTTTATCATGCCAGCAGCTGTAAAGAGCCACTCTGAGGCACCAGCAGCCATCAA
This sequence comes from Phtheirospermum japonicum, assembly GCA_014905375.1. Classification (NCBI taxonomy): domain Eukaryota; kingdom Viridiplantae; phylum Streptophyta; class Magnoliopsida; order Lamiales; family Orobanchaceae; genus Phtheirospermum; species Phtheirospermum japonicum. The sequence goes on from BMAC01000762.1 coordinate 429,238, forward strand.
CCCAAAGTAGATGGAGGACTTCTCGTATGCCTCTACGAGCTCTTTCCTGTAGGCATCGATGAACTTCCTGCTGACCGTACTTGTGAGGAAGGTCCGCCGACCTTCAGACATGCCCTCCTCGCGAGCTGTTTTTACATGTTCTTGGAGCTTTTGGTTTTGCAGTGTGAGCTCCTAGGTCTGTTTTTGTGAGTTCTTCAGCTCGTTGCCCGTGCGAGCCGTCTCACCCTTCAAGCTATTTACTTGACTCTTCAAGATCGCTATTTCTTCCTCGCGAGCCTTCAACAGCTTTAATGCACCGTCTAACTCCCCTTGCGTTAACGACAGTTACCGTGTTTGTTGTTTAGTCTGGGCAGTCAAATCGTCGATTATTTTCTGGAGCTCGCTCTCTGCTGATTGGGCCATTAGCTCCTCGGAAAGTTTGGAAAACAGGGGATCCAGCTGTACCATAAAATCTTGTAAGGAATTCTTAATTGGAGTTATGACTAAGGAAAGAGGTTTGGGAGTTTACCTGTTTGTCTACGCGCTCCTTGAGGAAAGCTTGGATATCCTTGGCAGTCTCACATTTAGCTAATCCCTTGCTTAGATCAAGTGAGCTAGTAGAATTAGAGGTATGCGTCTTCTAAAGACGGTGACGTTTTAGCTCAGGAGGCGGGCTTGGACTTTTGGCAGCCGGTTTCAGTGGGCGTTTTCCCTTCGATTGTTGGTATCTTTTTATTATCACGTCGTCATCAGCCTCTGTTCCAAAAGCCTAATTAATGCCCCATCCACGTTGATCGGAGGAGGCACTGGGGAAGCTGCAGTCTGGGGAGAGGATTGTTTCTTGGTCGCCTCGGCGCGCGACGCAGCACAAGTGTTGATAAATGCAACTGCAGTGACAGAGGAGAGTGTTATTATTCAATTTGGATAGAAAGGATTGATGTGAAATTATGAAGATTGGTAAAAACCTACCAAACTCTGACTCAGTGAGGGCAAGATCTGGTTCGACAGGATAAGAGTTTATGCCCACATAGTGGAATACGTCAGATCGGCTAGTGAGCAGCATCACGTCAAATGGGCGCTTACTCCATTCCGCGAACTGATCAGAGTATTTTTTGTATAGAGAAGGAAAGTGTTTGGGGCTGGGAATAGGAGATTGTTTGGGAGTGTGGTATTGTAGCTCGGTTGGGAAGGGCCATTCTTCAGTATTGTGAATAAAGAAAAAAAATTTCTTCCACTCGGGCACTTTATTGGGAGGATTCACTAAGAAGCGAGCTTTCCCAGTGCGAGCAGAGAGGTAGAATGAATGGCTTTGGTACTTTATTTGGAAACAAAAATGGAAAAAATCTGGGTCGGGCTGTGTCCTATAATATTTACATAATATGACATAGCTCGCTAAGTATTTCATGGAGTTAGGTGTCAGTTGAAGAAGGGGAATTTTGTATAGGAGGGGGGTGTGAATATAAAAGGGATGAGGAGGAAACCTGAGGCCTGCCCTCAGTAATGCGTAAAAAAAGGTAATATGATTGGGAGGAGGTTTTAGGGGGTCCAAATGACGGATGTCGGGCAGGACCATCTTTGCGGTCCGGGGGAGGTTAAGGACGGGCTTAAATTCTTTAAGCTTTTCTGGGTCAGGGAGAAGCCAATAATTGTCTTTGGTCTCTTTGGTTATGAAGGCAGATGAGGGTAGATCGGTAACTCTTACGTTGCGAGCTAGAGTCACCGGGTTTTCTATAAAATGCTCGCAGGGTGGAGGGTTGTTGGGTTTTCGCAAAGGGATCCCCTCTGGGATGGTTATGAGGGCTAAAGGTTCAGGTGAGTTTTCAGATATGTTATTTATTAAATACTGGGCCTCCGCATGGGTTCTGGTTAGGGCCTCCAATTCTGCCCAACTGACGTCGCCTTCCGGCTCGTCGCGAAGGGGCCGTGCGGGGGGTGAATCTATCTGTTTTCGTCTTCTCTTAAAAAGATAAGGGTTTTCAGTGGGGTTTGAATCAGGGGAAAGGCTTGGGTTTTGAGAATCGGTGTTCGAGGATGCTAATTTCATCATAAATTAAACAAAACCGAACAAAACCAGGGGAGGGGATAACACAGAACAACCATATCTCAGCAGATGTAATTATATTTCTAATACTGAGATCAAAATATTATAGAGAAGAGATCTGGGGACTTGCACATTTTTGGAGAGCTGGAGGTCGTTGTCGAGTGGCGTTCTGTTGATGGATTTTTTGAACGTTCGCTGGTTGACAAGCTTTTTTGCAGAGCGAAAATGGCGATTTTTGATTATAATTGTGTAAAGTGAGAAATGAGGGAGATGAAATGATTTTTATGTGTTGGGCGGTGGAAATCTGATGGGACAGATTGGAGCGGGAGTTTGTAGGGTTTGTTTGTGGAATATTTTGGGCCTTTTGTTTTGGGCCCACCATGTTTATTATACTACGAGAAAGTGGGGAAGTGACACGTGCCCGACACAGTATCAGGTTGCATTTAATGAAACTTGAATGGGATTAGATATATAAGAGAAGGCGTGTTTTGACTTTTGTGGTAGTCTATGATTGCGTTTTTGAGAACTATTAAGTCTGAATATGGTTTCAGGTCGGAAGGTAACAATAGTATGGTTTCAGGTCGTTATGTATACAACTGGGGAATTGTAGGTCGTCCCCCGCGAGGTGATCATTCTATCTTAAAACAAGCGGGCTCCGCGAGCTGAACATTTGCAGGTCGCAGGTATACTTGATAACTCACAGTGGTAAAATGAGTATTATAGCTCAGTTTGTTAAGTTATGTGATTCTGAAGTGCGTATTGGTAAAGTGGAGTAGTGATTTATTTATGTGCTTATGTTTTATTGTTGTTTTTTAGTGGTTGTTGTGCTCTTTGATTCTGTTTTACATGTCCTACCTGATTTCGTGCCTCAATCATCTAGAACATGGGGGACTAGCTGATACGGACCAAAATGTCCATACGTAATATTATTTGATATATGAGTGTAGTTGTGGTAAGTGACCTCATTTCCTGGAGAGGGTGTTCCTCTGGGAGGTGAGCGAGCTGAATAGTTTCAGTGGAAGAGTGAGCGAGTTGGTTTGCGGAGTAGCGACCTGGAGTATGAGGATGAGTTCTCATATAGGGTTGCGACCTCTTGTGGTTTGAGTTGTGTATTTGAGCTCGGTTATGGGTTTTGTGAATATTAAGCCTACGGGCTTAAAGTGAGTGGTTTATAGGATTTGTAGTGGACTGTATAATGGGTCCAGGCCTATTACGGTAAGAGATTTGTTATTTATAAGAACTTGGCATATAGGATGAATCCTAATTTTGAGTTTGTTGTAGAGTTGTAGTATTTATGCAATTATGGTAAGAGAAGGCAACCCTAAACCGGGGGGCACTTCTCCTATCATTATAAAAGGAGGTGCATACTTCTCTCTGTTATTATAAGTTGATTTGGATTTATCGTATTATTGTTTTATATTTGAAGTTGAAGTTGAAGTGGATCTTGCTTATTAACTTAAGCATCGGAGAGCCTTAACGGGCTCGAAATCCGACCCGTTTGAGGCGCTATTTTGCAGGACCAGCAAGGTCGCTAGGAGATTCGCGGAGGGCTTGGCAGGTCGCTGTGACGTGTTTGGAAGCAGTTTCAGGCCGCTGATCTCTATTTTGAGGTTAGTACCCCATATATTTGGTAACCCAATATTTTGGACTTATCAATAATATAAATAATTATTAATATATTTATTTCTTATAAATATTAAATTGTAATAGTTTTAATATTCAATTAACCATCTAAAATAATTACAAACTCATTTACAATAATGAAATCTCAAATGAAATTAAAATTGATAATAATTAAAAAATAAAAAATAATAAAATTTTTGATTTTTTTTTAAATGTGTCGGAGGCGTGTCCTAATCGTGTTCCCGCATGTCCCGCCGTGTCCCTGTCAAAAATTCAAAAAAAGGAAAGGGAATAAAAAATAGGACACGTGCCGGGTGTATGTCAATAATAAAATGTTCGACTAACTTACAAGGCATCGACGGAGTGTTCGACTAACTTACAAGGTCAATAATAAAATGTTCGTGCAACATAAATAAATCATATTAATATTAATTAATATTAATATATTTCACCATTTTGCCATGGCGCACTCCACATGCATTTTACGTGTAAGGTATATGTGTCTCTTGTGAGATGTATGTTTGTACTTGTTTTGTAACAAAAGTTGGAAAATGTCGTTTTTCTCCGTAAAAAGAAAACATACATAACCCCACACGTTCATAACTAGCTTGTGCATCAAATGAACTTTTTGTGAAAACAACATATAGTTAAAATGTTATATAATACTGAAATCGCAACGGTGGGTATGATGAGGCACTTATCATCCATAGAATTAGGATATTACTAGTATTGTATCCTTGACGTCATTCTCATCTTCCTCCGGCTTATCATCGGTAGTCTGTTCAGGATTCTAAATTCAACGATGTTGCACGATAATTTTTATTTTTATTTTATCTAAGATAAAAATAATTATTTTAAATATATTAAAATATTTAAATAAGTAATAATATATATGTATACTTAAGTTATATATATCTCTATGTGTGTATTTCGGTAAGAACCATCACTGGTTCTCACACCAGAGATGATTTTACCATAACCGCTCCCTATATGTAAATCATCTAAATATTATTTAAAGATCGAATGTTATGCAAAATGATATAACCTGATTCATAAAAGGATTTTTATTAGACGAAATGTACTTTACAAATTATGAAAAAATTTTGTATACACAATATTTGTAGTTTTGTTACTATATTTATTCTAATCATCGTCGATCAATATTTTTAAACCATTACGATTGGTCACCCTTGATATAGCAATTTAACTGATCATGATTGAAAACTGGCTTCTTCAGGAAAAGTCCAACGTGAGAGAGAGATTGTCCTTGAGTTTTTTCGATCATCATAGCATATGACACAACCAGAGAAAATTAACATCGTTGGGACTTGAAGGCAACATCAGATTGGATGGTGTCACAGTCATTCTAGGGATTAACAACAATTCCCCTGCATTGCTTCCTTGAGAAATATTAGCCTATACAATATAATCGTCAAGTTAACAACCAACATTACACAACATAATGGAATGATCGATATTTCTCAACAACATGAGTAGAATTATAATTTTTAGTTTTAGCTCATTATTCGGCAATCCATAACATTTAATGGTATTTAGAAACTCTGGTGAGTGGACGTCCTACAATGTGTCAATGTTTAAATCGGATTTGCATGCATTATCAGAGCTAAGATATACTTTACATTCTCCATAATTTTATGACATCATATATTTATTAATCAAATTAAAGACATCAAGGGTTGGGGAAAGAATAGCACGACCCTCCAAATAAGCAAAGCATTCACTATTTTTTTCTTGTGGATATGTGCTCGCCATAATTGACGAAACATGGTCACCATCATCTTTCAATAATAGATAACCTAGATTTTAATTTGAACGATACCATCACTTGGTCCTCCAACTATTACATCTCCTATACTATTTGTCAAGTTGAAAGTTTTCTTTAACTTGACACAATTGGGATCTGAATTGTGATTTGCAGCACCACATTCTTGGTCTACTTCAAAACTATGTGATGAGTCCATAAATGCGAATATTTAATCACTGTGTGAACTATTTCTGGTCAGTGTCTTATGCAACAACCGATAAGATTTGATGAAAATCTCCACCAAGAATTATTATTTTATTACCAAATGGAAGCTGCGTATTAGAATTGTTTTGCGATCTCATCACGTTTTTCAAAGATTTGTCCAGAGTTTCAAATGGATGGTTATGCATCATTGGAGTTTCGTCCCAAATAATGAGATGCGCACCCACCATTAATTTTGCAAGTGAAGTACCAGTAATAATCGAAATCTTGGTGGATATTAAAAGTAACCCTAAATCTAGAATGCCCAATTCTTCCTTTCGAAAGAAGAAGAGAAGTTATGTCGTTAGATATTACATGAAGAATAATTGCACTATTAGATTTAGTAGTTATAGAAACCGTCCTCTGTATCTGTAGATGAGAAATACACCACCTTTGGTTAAATATACTTCATTTATGACTTTATCAATTTTGGCGGAATATAGTAAATTCGTACTAATGAGAATAGTTTCCTAGGTGTCCATTCTTTTGTTTTGAGTACTTAAAAAAGGTTTTTAGGAAACTGAACACAAAGCAAACTCCATGCTTCCGGATTTTTCTTATTTATCTTGAACCAACCTAAACATGCTATGGTGTTTTTGACTTGTGTTCAACTGATCATTATCATTATACGATACATTATGCTCTTCTAGAAGATGAAAACTCAAACACATGATAGGTGGAGTTATATATTGAATTTCATAAACTAATATTCTTCACGCCGCTTTCACATGGAAAAATGTAATGACAATCATAATACATGTTGATCTCATTAATCTTTTTATCCTCTGCAGACCCCCTATTTGTTCTGATAGAATGTTATTGTGAACTTATAGTTATATTTATTGACATATTTGAATAAATACATGATAGATCTGAATCAGTTACACAATTTAACATATAAATGAACTACACAATTCAGTAATAGATAAAAATTATGTGAAACGATCCTCTGGAGAACCGCTAGTAAATGTCGCGGGCAAGACAACATGAGTACCAACACTTGAGCCATTTGTCTCACCTCATAACACTACATCAACATTCCCACTATAAACCTCACTTCATAATTTTTTTGATGAGTTCTGACGTACCGCAATTTTGAAGATTCAATAATCGTATATGCATTAATTATGAATTATTGTGTGAGTTGTCGGCTATATAGAATAGTGAGTACCTCCGTGTCTCTTTCATGCAATCCGTGAGAAAAGAATTCCATCTGACTCACATATTGTTTACTCTTGCCTTTAGGTTATCGAGGTTAAGAAAAAGGTATGTTTTCCCTGTGGTTGTCTTCAGCACAAGGAAATAGTAATGGATAGTGTAGATCAACGTACGAAGGATGCAACTCGTAGATACATTTCAAATTACCAAATCTCTTTTTTACTGCAATTCTCTTGCTACCACTTTGTGGATCAATATCACCAACAACTAATAGATAATTAGTTGATATTTACAAATCTATTATAGTTGATGCCACAGTATTCATTCCACTCGATGATGGTTTCGGACTTGTATTATTTTGCATGATTACTGAGATAGTAACAAAATACATTATTTTAAGAAATCAATTCAAATCAAATGTATTGAATCGTAATAATATTTGATAAATTATATGTTGATAGCCAATAAAACAAATACTACATTATATTGCATTGTGCAATTTTTCATATTTTAATTAAAAAAATGGTAAAATTGTTTTTGAGAAAAAGTGACAAATTTGATATTGTTGGATTCGTAATAAAAAAATAAATAACACACA
>BMAC01000762.1:442736-465418 GCA_014905375.1 Phtheirospermum japonicum
AAAAATAAAATGAAAGAAAAATAAAGAAAAGAAAGCGAAAACTAACTAACGCTTGGGTTGCCTCCCAAGAAGCGCAACATTTAACGTCATATGCTCGATGCAATTGCTCGATCAATTTTTAGCTCGTGGTGGGTCCACGAACTCTCTCTTGCTTCTATCTCGACTCTTCATATAATCCTTGAAATAAGGCTTAAGTCGATGCTTCTGGACTTGGAAACTTAATTTCTCACTCTCATCGTACAGTGCGGCTACACCATACTCATCCACCTCCTTAATTAAAAACGGTCCACCCCATGCAACTTCAAACTTTGTTTGATCAAACTTACGATCGGAATTATACAGCACTAGTTGACCAACCTTGAACTTCTAAAAACTTGGTTCGACTTCTTCTTCTTCTTTGTCCAATCCTTGCTATTAGCCTCGCCCTTTTTCTTCGTACGTTTAAAATTCTTGTAGGGATCGAGGTAAACACTTCTTGAACGATTATGCGGCGGCTTCATCTCTTCTCTTGGCGCAAACTTTGAACGATCTCGTTGTGGTCTCAACTCCACTTTTGGCTCGTTTTTAGGCACGTCAAACCGCACGGGCAATCCATTATCAAATGCCTCTACATTATCAAACTCTTCAATCGTGCCGATGCTCAAGAGCTCATTCGCGCAAGAATCTACTAAATCAATAGTTGAACAATCGTTCTTAACAAACGATGTAGGACTCTTGTGAAAATCTTGAAGTGAAAACGTCACCGTCTCGCCCAATACGGACATAGTCACCCTCCCCTCGTTTACATCGATCACCGTGCACGTTGTAGACATAAATGGGCATCCTAACAAAATGGTGTGTTCTCGGTTCTCGCTTTGTACATCACCAACATCCATAATGACAAAGTCGACCGGCACTACTAGCTTGTCTACTTGTACTAAGACATCCTCCACAATCCCCAAGGGTAGCCTTATCGTCCTATCCGCCAATTGTAACTTCATCGTGGTCGGCTTCAGCGGTCCTAGGTCAAACTCCTTGTAAATTGAGTGGGGCATCAAATTTATGCTAGCGCCAAGATCGAGCATCCCTCTTGCTGTTTGTCCATTCCCGAGAGAAATAGTTATGCAAAAACTCCCGGGGTCCTTCTCTTTGGGTGGCAATGGTTTCTTAAATATATCACCAACATCTCTTATCAAAGCCACATGTTGACTCGTAGCCAAACGCCTTTCCTTTGATGCTAAATCTTTGAAAAACTTCAAAAACGCCGGCATTATCTTTATCACCTCTATCAAGGGGAGGTTAATATTAACATTCTTCAGTAAATTGTATAACTCCATGAATTTTTTATTTTCCTTGGCCGGACGTAGGCGACTTGGGAAGGGAACATGATCATAAACAGTCAACTTCTTGGGCGGAGAATTTAAAGAATCGATGGGGTCTTCAGCTGTTGTCGGCCTCGAAATATTTAGATTTGAAGATTTATGCATTAGATCGGCCGAATTGGTTGCATCTGCTTTTGGTTGGGTTTCGGCCTCCCTTTTGTCTTCCTCCTTTTCTAGCTCGATGCCGTTATCCACTACTTTTCTGCTTCTCAACACATGAATAGCCGAGGCTTGTTCCGTTTGGCTTGGAAGAGCATTTTTCTCCTTCTTCAATGATGCCATGTCAGTTGCCAATTGTCCTACCATTAACTCCAATCTTCTTAGTCCTGACGAATTTTCAAGAGTGCTTTTGGCCATTTCAGCCATCATCGTTCTCAGTTCTTTCATATCGTCTCGAACTCCCTTCATTTCCTCCTGAACATATGTGAGGCCGTCTCGGTTTCGAATAGTTTCGGCAACTTGGTTTTGTTGCCAGACTAAAAGTTGATCGGTAGACTGAACTGTAGTAGGTGTTTGCATGTGTGGTGGTCTCTGCCTCGAATGTTGTTGATTCGAATAGTGCTGGATGGCGTTGACGTCCCCTCGTTGTTCGTTAGTGAACGGGCACATATCGGCTAAATGTTCGGGGGATCCGCATTGGTGACACATCGCATTAGTCTTCTTCCAAGAAACTTGACTTGTTCGCTGGGCTCTCGATGCTTCTAATTCTTCATTAAGTACTTCCCTAATCATCTCCTTGATCGTTTGACCATCTCTCACCAAAACCTTAACTCCTTCTTCTTTATCTGTCTCGGTGGTGGAAACTTCATTTACTTTCAATTTACGAGGTCGTGAGTTGGTTTGTATAGATTTCTCGCTTTGTTTCTCCAACACTCATTTTGCCTCGAGGGCCGTTAAATCACCAAAGTCTCCTCCGGCCGCTATTTCWACTTCACTTTTCCCCATGTTCAACAAACCATCAAAGAAAAATTGATTAACCATCTCRGGAGAATAGTTATGGTGTGGGCATGCTTGTAAAAGTGTCTTGTAGCGCTCCCATGATTCATGAAATAATTCCCCCTCCAACTGTTCAAAGTTAGCGATTTGCCTCCGAAGTTGCCCCGTCGTCTGTGCCGAATAATATTGATTTAAGAACTTCTCGCTTATCATCTCCCAATCAGTTAACGATCTTGGTTCTAAGGATAGTAACCATGTCTTCGCCTTGTCTTTCATGCTATAGGGGAAGCAAATCATTTGCATCTCCTCCCGGTTAATACCATGACCTACAAATCTGCCCACTTCATCGATAAAGTAGTTCAAAAATGCTAAAGGGTCTTCGTGGGCATTTCCGTGAAAAGTCGGAAGTAAATTAATTTGATGTAGTTTAATCTCTACTTCCCTTGCAGTCGGGCCAAGTACAATAGCAGACCCATAAAGCACAACCATCGGACGTGCCAAATCACGCTGTCTAGGTGATTGAGCGTGTCTCGGTGCTCTCTCTTGATGATAAGCAGCATAATCTCCTTCGTAAGCTCGGTCATCGAACCATTCATCTACAAACTCTCGTCGAGGGATTTGTCTGTCAGAATAATCATCACGTATTTCTTCATCACGTTGAGCGTTCCTTCCTCTTAGTTGTAGCGGGACCCGATTGTTTGGTGGTTGATTGTATCCTCCAAAGTATCGCGGCTTGCTTCCATACTCTCCCCGATGTCTTTGTGGAGGTTGGAAAGGTAACTCATTGTCTAGTGCATCAAACAATTCTTCGTGCCCGCCTCCATGATTAGATCGTCTCGCCATGGATTTGGGAATCTCGTCGCACACGAAATCAGTTGCTGTTGAAGAATCGTCCTCGGGAATAAAAACGGGTCTTGGTCTTGGTGGATTTGAACGGTGAATGTTGTCAATGAATGGTACAAGGTCGCGTTGAAGTGATCGCCTTCCTTGCATAAACTCAACAACACGTCAACGTACCAAATGGCAAAAACCAAGTGTGAAAATATAAATAACAAAGAAAAGAAACTAATAAATCAAAAAGAAAATGAAATGAAAAACATCCTAAATTCCTACTCGTTGCTTCCCCGGCAACGACGCCAAATTTTTGACTCAAACTTTTGTGCACCCCTTTCTAATAAATTAATTTAAAACACATCAGTTTGCTCGCAAATGTACGAGGTAACTGTAGGGTGATGAGTTTGACTCGAGTCGTATCTCTCGAGAAAACAACTGTTCGGTCTTTCGGATGTTTTTCTCAATTTACGAACTAAAATAAAATACATATACATTTGGGGTTTTAAAATATTTTGAGTAGATCATTATAACAAAATCAATAATTAAACTAAATCTATTTAAACTAATTATTCTAACTAAATTATCAATCACGAGCGATAATTAAACTACTTGAACTCAAGAACTAAGAACTAATAGCAACTAATCTAACAGCATGAATATAATAAATTATCACTAAGCAATGTATCATATGAATCTAATATTAACGAATAACTAAGCATAAATCAATCGCATAAATCAACTAAATTAACCAATACCCAATAACAAGCATAAACGATTAAGCTAATTAAACTAGTTCTAGCATTAACTAAGAATTAAACTAGGAATTAACTACTAAATTAACTAAGAGTTTAGAGAACTTATTGGAACTAATGAAAGTAGAAAAAGCTCCAGCTATTCCAGAGGTTGAACGTTGATCTGGGGCGAAGAATGAATCCCGAACTCGAATTCGATGTTTTGGACGCGTTGTTCTTCGATCCTTGATCTCCGTCTTTAAATATCGTTATGAGATGTTGGATTATTGTTATTATCAGCTAAAATACCCTAGGGGGACGTGTCTTCTTCTCACAATCCGAAATATAGAGGGTTTATATAGATATTGCAAGTCTTGGCGCACAAGAAACCCTAAAATCTGAATTCTGGGCCGTCGCGTCGACGGTGCGTCGACTGACGCATGCTGGTGCTCGGCGGGACACGCCAGACTTGGTCGGAAGGTGTGCGCATCGGCTGGGCAGGTGGGTCGATGGGGTGCGTCGACATCGACGCTTCAGCAAGTTGCGTCGACAGTGGTGCGTCGACATCAACGCTTCAGCAAGTAGCGTCGACAGTGCGTCGACGCTGCGTCGACTGACGCGGATCATGGCTCGCGTCGATGGGGCGTCGATGGTCGCGTCAGTCGATGCGACTGCGCGTCTGTCTCCAATTCTCGATCTTTTGCTACTCGTTTCACCGGAAATCTTATTCTTCACTTCTTGAACATCGAACCTCATCTATTACGCGTTAAACTCTTCCGGTTACTTAGATGTAAGGTGAAAAACAACGAAATATCACCTACTTGCATCAATTACGATTAAAATATGGTAAAATAAGTCAGAACTATAAAAATACGGAATTATGCTTAAATCGTCCAACTTATACCAAAAACAAATAGAAAAACATACTAAAATACTAAAGAAAATAAGGACAAATCTACTCTAATCACCTCACCACTTTTAAAAGGCGTACCAATTGGTTATGCTCTCTAGGGATGGGTTAGCTCATGGTTAGGTACCAATTATTTAGAACTGAACAATATAAAGTTTAGTTGTCCCATTAAACCAAGTTTTTGGTATCTCCAATCATCATGGTTGAGTGTCCACTAAAGACTGTTCTTTAATTGTGGATTCTACCCCCATTCCTTCTAGAAATGTGTGGAATTGATCTCGATTTAAGCTCTTTATAAACGGATCCGCTAAGTTTTCTGTTGACTTCACATAATCAATGGAAATTATACCTCTTGAGATCAACGGTATTATGTTTTTGACAAATATGTCGCAATTTACTATTATACATTTTAATATAAGCCTTTATGATAGAAACTTGATTATCGTAGTATATCATAATCGTTCATACTGGATTCCTCCAACATGGAATGTCCTCGAGAAAATTCCGAAGCCACTCGGCCTCTTCACTAACTTTATACATAACAATGAACACTGATTCCATGGTGGATCATGTTATGCATGTTTTCTTTGTAGACCTCCAAGATATAGCACCTCCACCAATGGAAAAAACATGCTCACTCCTGGAGTGTAAATCATTAGAATCTGATATCTAGTTAGCATCGCAGTATCCTTCTAGTTCTTCTGGATATCTCATATAATGCAGCCCATAATTCAGGGCGTACTTCAAGTATACTAATACTCTAGCTAACCCTTTCCAGTTTGTTTGGATTACTCATGAACCTACTCAGTTTGTTCACTAAATAAGAAAGATCTGGTCTAGTACAATTAGGAAGGCACATGAGACTTCTAATGATCCTAACATATTCCAGTTGAACCACTATATAACCCTTGTTTTTCACTAAACGAAGGTTATCGTCAAATGCAGTTTTAGCCATTTCACCATCAAACGCATTAAACCTCTTCAGTACGCTTTCTACACAGTGGGACCGAGAGAAAATTATACCGTTTGAGTTTATTATGATCTTGATCCCAAGAATCACATTGGCTAAACCCATGTCCTTCACATGTCATCAACATAAAGACAAACAATGGCAAAAGAGTTAGGTGTGCTCTTTACATAAACACATTTATCGCATTCATTAATACGTAAGCCATTCGACATCATCACAGTGCCAAACTTGAAAAGCCATTTCTTTTGTGCTTATTTTAATCTATACAGTGATTTAACAAGTCTATACACCTTATTCTCTTCACCCGAAACTACAAACCCTTCAGGTTTTTCTATATAAATCTCTTCATCTAACACACCATTCAAAAATGTAGTTATCACATCCATTTGGTGAACTTCAAGATTGTGCAATGCAGCAATCGCCAAAATCACACTAATAGAAGTAATTCCAGTTACAGATGAGTAAGTATCAAAGAAGTTTTATCCATTTCTTTGTTTAAAACCTTTGGCCACCAGCATCGCGTTATACTTATCAATCGAACCATCAACTTTATAATTACTCCTTAGAACTCGCTTGCCTCCTAGGGGCTTATTACTATGGGGAAGATCATCCAACTCCCATTTATGATTATGCACTTCCACATGGGAGCATCAGGACTAGACAAGGCTTCTTGAATAGTACGAGGTTCATTATCTAACAAATAGATCATGAAATTCGAACCAAACATTTTAGCAGTCCTATAGCCCTTTTACTCCATCTTGTGATGCATCTTGAGCTGCAAGAGGTGTTGCTTCATCTTCACCATCACGAGATCTCTATTTAGTACCATCACTATTTCCTTTGCAAGGATATATGTGTTCAAATAATAATATATTCCTTGACTCAACTTGTTGCTTAAGTCACATCAAGTATATATGACTTGTGTACTAGGAATCTATACGCAGTGCTATTGTGAGCATATCCAATGAAGATACAATCAACTATTTTAAGTCATATCTTCACTTGCTTCGGCTTTGGTACTTTTAGCTTAGCCAAGCACCCCCACACTTTGAGGTAATTGTAAGTAGAAGATTTATCTTTCTATAACTCATATGGAGTCTTTTCCTTTCCCGTATGGGGTACCCTATTCAAAATTTGGTTAGCGGAAAGGATCACCTCCCCCACATATTTGGGGGTAACCATAAACTGATTAACATAACATTCATCATTTCTTTCATGGTTCGATTCTTGCGTTCAGCGACGCCATTCGATTAAGGTGAATATGAAGCAGTTGTTTGATGAATTATGACATGTTTAGAACTATTGGAATAGAAAAATATACTCTCCACCTCGATCACTTCAAATTGCCTTAATACGAGTGTTCAATTGATTTTCAGCTTCACTCTTGAAAATTTCAATGCATCAATTACTTCATCTTTGCCTCTTAGCAAATAAACATAGCAATATCTTGTGCAGACATCAATGAAAGTAATAAGGTACTTTTTTCCCCTCTATCTTGCACAAGTTTCATATCATAAATATCAATTTGAATTAACTCTAGACGTGCAGAACTTCTTTCCGCTGAATGAAAAGGTGTTCTTGCCATTTCACTTCAACACAAATCTCACATTTGTGTTTTGAGTCAAATTTCGGATTATTTGGTAAATTCATATTTACGAATTTCTTAACATGCCATGAAGCACATGACTCAATGACATACGAAGAAGTTATAACTTTATTATTAATAACTAGGCATTTGGTCATTACATTAAATTTAAAGAGTCTCTTCTCAAGGTGACCCTTGGCAAGGTATTTTCCGCTCTTAGTAAACATAAACTAACTAGACTCAAAGACTTTATTAAACCCATGTTGTACAAGCAGGGACCCAGAAATAAGATTTCTCATAATATCCGAAACATGCAGCACTTTCTTCAAAGTCAGTTGTAGACTGGACGTCATCTTTAGCAGCACCTTCCCAATTCCAGCAACTTCAGCAGTGGAAGATTTATCCATGTGGAGGTTTCTTCCAGTAGTTGGGTTATAAAAGAAAACACATCCTGATTAGAACACACATAAAAAGTAGCTCCAACATCGATGAACCACTTTCTTAGATTATCTATGAGATTAGATTTTATCACCACCGCACACAGATCCTTCATAGACATACCTTCAGTAACAATGTTAGCAGCATTTTGGCTCTCTTTAAACACTTTCGACAATCTACTTTCATATGCCCAGGCTTGCCACAATTATGACTGTTGCCTTCAAACTTCTTGGCCTTCATCTAATTCATCTTACCATTTCCATGTCCTTGGTACTTTCATTCTTTCTAGAATTAGCCTCAGCCAAGTGAGCCTTTGCCTCCATCATTGAGGTATTTCCATACTCTATAGTAGATTGTCGATTATACCTTCCTCGACACGCAATTTGACAATTAAATTCTCCAAATTCATTTACTTTCGCTTATGCTTCAGATAGTTCATGATATCTCACTACTGCAGAAACAGGAACTAAGGCGCCTTATTAACAGCGGTTCTGGAAAACCGCTGTTAAATTTGTTTTTTACGGCGGTTTTCCAGAAAACCACCATTAAATGTATAATTTAACGGTGGTTATCCAAAAACTGCCGTAGAATCCTACATTATACGGCGGTTTTCTTTAAACCGCCATAAAAACTCACCTATTCTACGGCAGTTGTATGAGAATCGACATAAAAACTGGAGGCCAGTTTATTTTAACATCGGTTCACAAACAACCGTCGTAAAAACTTAAACATTTATGGCGGTTTTAGGAGAACAGCCATAAATATCACACATTCTATGGCGGTTATTTTAGAACCATCGTAAAAACTCAGTTTGCCATGTCACCGATCCCAGTCTTGCTCAAGCAAGTTATTTCAACCGTTGATTTGTGTCTCATCCGACGATCATCATTCTCTCAATCACTTTCTCTTTTTATATTGTTATTTTGATTTTTATAAATAATTAAATTCTGGATAATTATTTAATAAACCCAAAATATAAAATAAATCATAATTAATTTCCCCAATTCATAAAAACCATAATTGCATATATGCTTTCTTCCTCCTCCCCGTTCTTACTCAGAAAATAGAAGATTCTTCAGAAGCATCGTTGCCTCAACGCCATTCAAGAATTTCCCGTTCTTACCATTTCTCTCCTCAAGAAACCCTGGTCAAAACTCCAAGCCCCCATTCTGTGTAATCCAAAAACCCTAATCCGAACTGTAGGAAACTGATAATGTGCGCATTAGCTTGATCTCGCGCGCGACTATTCTCAATCATTGCCTCAGCGCCATTCAAGAGTTTACTCACGAAATCGAAGCAGAAGTCCAGTTTAATCCCAACATCCAACGTTAGCAGAGGCTTTTGGCTGGTGAGCACTTTTAGCATATTAATCATATTTTCACTTCAGGAGATTTGGCTATTTTATCCTAATTCTCTGTTTGAAATATTATTGTTCATAAAACTCAAGATTGTGGAATTTGGGAATGCTGTGGATGAGTCTTTGGATTTGGTATGAGTAAATCCTTATTTTAGTGTTATACCAATGATGTTGATGAGTTAATATGTGGTCAAGCTTGGTTTTACGAGTTCTTGAAACATTTTTCATTTTGTAAATAAGTATTTTCCAGCTTTTCACATGAGGTAGATTTTAGTGTTTTGAAACACCAACTTCTGCCTCTGCATATTTTTAATCAGAATTTGAAAGTAGTGGTATGTGCTTTAAGATTCCTTATTTGTCTTAATTCATTTTAACATGATATGCATTCATTGTAAAAAGCTTAAAATTAAAAGGAAAATAAAATAACTATGATATACGAATATGATTTTCGAAATGGCAGGGCCTTTCGGCATGGTATGCATTCTTTGTATATAGTTTAAAATTCCTTTCAACATGATATGCTTCAATATTCCTTATTTGACTTAATTCATTTCAACATGATATGCATTCTTTGTATGTAGCTTAAAATTCAAAGGAAAATAAAAACAACTATGGTTATCCGTTATGATTTTGAAAATGGTAGGGCCTTTTAACTGTTCTGTGCAAGAGGATACTCCCAGGGAGTGATGGAGTTATAACGTTGGTTGATGAACAAGGAGAAGAGTGGTTGGCTATCTATTTGGCTCGGAAATGGTTGGAAAAAGTTTGTCGTTGATCATGACTTGGTAGACGACGATACACTGGTCTTCCAGTCGATCAAGCCGACAGTGTTCAAAGTATAGCTCCAGTTTTCAGTTGTTTTTTTTTTAATAATTATTTTGAAGTTCATTGAAAAGTCACTTTATATATCTCTCTTTTTATGCGGCTTTGAAGGTGTTCATTACAAGGGCATAGGGTTAGCATTCATGTCAGTAGCTAAAAACTACAAGATGATCTTCACGATGCCAGCTACTATGAGTCTCGAATGCAGAATCATTCTCCGTGCCTTCGGTGCTGAGGTGGTGCTCATGGCCCCCACAAAGGGAGTGAATGGTGCGATTCAGAAGGCTAAAGAGATACGCGATAAGATGCCTAATTCTTACATCCTTCAGCAATTCGAAAACCCTGCCAACCCAAAGGTAATTAATTATATAGTTAAGTAATTGATTCATTAAGCTCTATACTTTTTTTTATTTTTAAATGATTTTTTTTTGGGAAATAATTAAATGACGCGTGGTTTCGTATAGATACACTATGAAACCTATGGTAGCCTATGCGCACTTGCAAGTTTTGATCGTGCTGAATTGAAGGCAATATTCTTAGTGATTCTATCGTTCTATATGAGGCTTCATGATATTTTGTGAATTTTTAAAATTTTCTTACTTGAACTGTTCTTTTTTTTTTTTTTTTTTTGACAGAGCAAAGTCATTGACAACATCAATTTTAGGAATTTCTTGGAATTGGTACCTGAAATTAAGGAGCTCATTAATGATTTCCATACTAGGTATTCATTTTTGTCTGGTTGCCCAAACAATTAATAAACAGATACTTATCAACAATCTCTGTAGTAACATTATCATGCCAAACTCGCTTAATAAATAAAACATCAATTCGCATCTTCAGTTCCTTGTTTGAAAAAGATATGAATGTTTATATTTTTGCAGCAACTATGCTTCCTGTCTGGAATATCTTGGAAATCTCAAGGCGAACTTGTTGCTTGATATCCATTTGCACGATCATGTAGAGACTCTGTATGAGCAAATTCGCAGCAAAGCTCTCATCCAGTACACTCTCCCATTCGTCTCCGTCGATCTTAAAAAGATGGCAAATGCTTTCAATACAAGTGTTACAGGCCTGGAGAAAAAGCTCGAAGCTCTCATCACTAACAACCAGATACAAGTAATCAATAACTATCCAGTGTCTAGTATGTTGGGGTCATTTTATACTCTTAGGGTGCGATTGGATACTCTCATTTCAGAAGAAAAAAAGTTGGTTAGAGTTTAGTGATGGTTTATATTTTATTTTTTCAAAGAAGAATGATTTTTTTTTTTTGAGTGAGGGTGCGTAAGAACTTCTTACATCCCTGGTAGCATATGTTTTCATGTTTTTAGCACGTACATTCCTCAAGTGAAATCTGAACAACTGGCTGTTTTGTCGTTGTGCAGTTTAGAATTTTCAATAGATGGTTCAGAAATTCCATTTTATTCGGATTGTGATTCAAGGTGTTTTCTGCATGCCCTTTTGTATTCGAACATTTGGTCATTATAATTGCATTCTCAGTCATTGGGGTTTCTTTAAAAAAAAAGGGCCTTGTTTTTCTATTCGAATTGATTTTTTTTTTCTAACTGCGGTGTGTTTGAAATTGAAATCCTACATTAATAATATTCTGGCTGAATGTAATTAGATAATACATGTTCGTTATAATATATAGGTTTAGTTTGACAAATGAAAACCCCAGTTACATGGCATAAAGACAGATAAATTCAGGAAAAAAAAGGATTTTATTAAATAGTTTATGTGAATACTGCGTTTTGTGAACGCACTTTTTTATTTTAATTTTTGCCTTGAAATAATATTTTATGGTGTTTCAGATAATGAATAATTTAATTAGAATCTTGAGGAAGGGGGTGAATGATTGAGTGATGTAGTTCTCTGATTGTACTTTTGATTTATCTGGTTATCGGCTACTTTTTGTTTCTGCTTTTATAATTTTTTTCTCTTTCTAAAATCATGAGTTTTTGTGTTAATTATTATTTTCTATTTGTTTGAACTCTCCCAGGACATCCAGAAACTGGAATGCTATTTACCTTTGCTTGAAAACCTGGTTCACCACATCAATTATAAAGGCAAAAATTGTCAATTAATTTGTTGGATATCAAAACTTCAACTAAGATGGAGTAGTGGTCTTACATATGTCAATTATTGTATATGAAAATTCTGCAAATTATTGAATATTTTATTAAATGGTTGTGTATATATGAATGATTGTATATTGATGTATATGTCAATTCTTGTACATATTTCATTGAATCAATATGAAATATATTTGGTGCACCTGCTTTTATTTTTTTTTAAAAAAAATTACTACTTTATAGAAGGTATTTTTAAAAATCCATTCTAGAAAATAAACTTTCTAGAAGGTATTTTCAAAAACCGCCGTAAAATATCCGTTTTGGAAAATAGACTATCTAGAAGGTATTTATTAAGAACCGCCGTAAAAAATGATGCTTTTTTACGGCGGTTTTTTGGGAATCGCCGTTAAAAGTGGCAGTTTTTTACGGCGGTTTTTGAGAACCGCCGTTGTCATTTACGACGGTCGATATAACGGCGGTTCAAACACCGCCATTAAATCTCCAAAAAAAATGCCTTTGTTTGTCTGTTCTGCAGTAGTGTCTCTCTAACTCGTTGGTAGCTTTTCAACAACAGAAGACACTTGAAAATTCTCACAGATTTGCATACCTACAGGATGTATGATTTGAAATATCATTTGCAACTCTTGGAGTTGACTCATCACAGTCTTAGAGTCTACCATGAGAAACTCCAGAAACCGCCCAATAATAAACTATTTAGTGCTGACATCATCAATCTTGTACTTATTTTTCAAGGAAACTCAGAGTTCCTTAGCAATACTTTTGATCGAACTATATACCCCATACAGCACATTGTCTAATCCATTCAGAATATAATGCCTGCAGAGATAGTCCCCTTGTGTTCATACATCATGGGCGATGCTACGATCAAAACTCGTATCGTGTGCATTCACAACGGGTGCATCCTCGGCTAAGTACCGAGACAAGTATAAAATGATTAAAGAAAAGGCCATCTTTTGTTGCCAGGTTTTAAAATTACTACCATTGAAATCTTCAGGATGTTCAGCATGGGCAGCAATAGAAGCAGGTATCGCAGAACCAAAAGGAATAGAACTAATCCAGACGCAAAGGTTGTGACGGAGAAGTATTGGGTATGCCCGTGAAAGGTCTAGAAAAGACTAAACTAGCCCCATTCGATGGCATACAGGAGTTTGTCTGAGTGAGCATGGTTGAACTCATCAGAGGAGGTGCAGTCGTGTTGGTTGATGCAAGCAGCGTTGAGTTATTCAAAGCAGATGTGCTATCCATTAGTTCGAATTACAGAACAAGAATTTTAACCTTATTGGGGATACAGCAGTAAAACTGGGATGACTTTTGGGGAAAAATTCAAACTAATAGAAATCAATAATAAACAACAATGAATAAAATAGAAAATAGGAAAAGTGTCGATGCGAGCGAACTCTTTTTTTAAAATTCTTGTTGCCCCGTACTCAATGCTCGCGGACCTATGACAATGAATCTCCCATGATACAATGACAATGGAGCAGGAATGAGCAGAAAGTCCAATCACCCTGGTGAACGAGAACCGGACAAACAATTGAGCAAAACCCTAACTGCAAACTATATAATGCGTGAGGCAGGCATGGGAAATATGGGATGCTTGAATGCTGATGATTTTTGTATGTATGTATTTACACTACATAGGGGTAGTATTTATAGTTGAGATAATCCTTAAACAAGGAAGTAAATCGAATGAATTAGGATTCATAATAGAAGTCAAACTCCTAGTCTTACTCCACAAGAAATATTAGAAGATTCTGGAAAAGGTTCAAAACATAAATCCCAAACCTATCAAGGACGAACTGTGAACCACCACGTGGCGCGAAAAGCGCGCGAGCCACGAGCCGTCCGGCCGATTAGGGACTTTCATACCCACTCAACTTGTTACTAATGCCCATATCACTTCATTTAATAAAACTATATAGAAATGGATCTCCTTCCTATATGGCACTTTTTATTTCTCAAATGGAAATCCCACTATCTCTTCAACTTCCAAATTCATTTCTCAAATGTCCAACTTTGGTCATTGATTTCTCACTCATCCTAACACGGATTTGTGAAAGCAAATATTTCATCTACTCTCAATGTAGATTAAGAATAAGAAGTTTGTTTTCTGAAAATAATGAACTTTCTATTTTAGGAATATTGGGACAAAGTTATCAAAAATAACTTTCCAAATCCCATTTTCTCTAACATATAAATCATTGTTGTGATGGGCTTCGACGATATTGCATATAGTTAAATTGTTGGAAAATTACGAAGGATATTATGTAAAAAAAAATATCTTCTAATCTAAAATAGTATTTGGATATATGATAAAATTATGACTAAGAATAGGTGTTGTAATTTATTTAATGTGGTAATTTAAGATCAATGCAAATGAAAATTCAATGTCGAAATTTCTACTGTAATGGTGGTGGTGTGTAACACCCAATTAAATTTGTATTGAATTGTGTAACTCCTCCATCACGTGGTTTTAATTTACAAGAATGAAAGTTCATGCTTTAGCATATAAATAAAGGCTAAGATATCAACAATAACACACTTTCACATATTTGCATAAGTATGAAACATTGTATATTGATCAAGAAACTCCCTTGTCCTCCTTGTGCCTTTGGTGATAATTTCCGGACATGGTTTTTAATTTGCCGAAAATAAAATGTAATACGATTTACTCGTCTTATCCTGTGAAACAGATGTCTAGAATGGGGACAAATCTTTTTTAAGTTTGTAGGAAAAATATTTCATCTAATAAAAAATATCTTCTAATACAAATTCATTAACATAATTACAAAACACAAAGCAAAATCGAAATGCATAAAAATAAGTAATATGAATCACATGTTTAATACGTTTTCATGTTCCGAATTTGTACAAAACTCTGCAAATTATGAACTGTGATGTACCAATAGCATTTCGGTTAGAATTTTCAGTAGCTCATATGTCGATAAGTTTGAGGTTTGACTTCTGAGTGCACAATAAGATTTCTGAATTATAAATTTTGGATATATACTAAACTTTGTTTATTCTAAAAGTGATTTATTGCCTTTGCTTTTGAAGGTTGTTAATTACATTTTGTAGATGCAACAATTTAATTACATTGCAAAGTGGAAAATGTAGAATAATAATAATACAACCTGTAGTAGAACTTGTTATTTCCAGTTTTGTTAATTATGGCTAAAAAAGCAAATACCTTCTGCAATTTGGAATCGTATAGGACACTGAAACTGAGCAAAGCAAATGTGTGCCTTTGCTGCTTGCCGGTCACTGGATTTCACGGGCCAAATAGGCCTGGATCATTAAACGGAAAAAAAAAATTATGATTGCAATGCCCTTTTATTTAGGCCAGAATGTGTTGGGCCTGATACATGATTTTAAAATATCTGGTTAACTTCGAGCCGAATTCACTAACTTGGAGAAGAAATACGAAATGCAACTCTTGTTTGGGCCATATTTAATAGGGTAAATATTGCTTCAAACTTATGCACGGTTCTTGACTAGGATCGTCTAAGTTAAATGAGAAAGGATGAGATGAACAGATAGATATGGTATGTTAATTTCTGTAAAATCATGTTATGAGTATGTTGTTTTAATGAAATGTTAATACGGAAGAGTCTTTTTAATTAATTGCCTGTTAAGCTCTTTGTAATGGTTGTTAACCCAAAAGTTAATAAAGTTAAATTCTTTTTTTAACTTATTTGAGACTTATTAATTATAATAATCTATGAATATTAAATACATGAATTGTATATTAACATTCCATAAAAGTGTGAGACTTGTGTTGAAACTATTGAAAGAAATAGTAAACCACTTTATTAAATTCACTCATAAGTGTGATTTAAATATATAGTGGAATGAGGTTGTCTTGCTAAAGTCGAAATGCTTACAACTAATAAGTTTAAAAATATTTGATTGAAAGATTATACTTATAATTAAAAATAATAAGTAATAAATAGCTCTTGATCACGTTTAGAAAACTACTATCTATTGAAATTATCGTTGTTGACTACATAAAGTCAAAAAATAACTTAACGAATCCTTTAAACAAATGAAAATCCAACCTAGTTGACTGGAGATTTCAAGATCTAAGTTCAAAGGGGCAACCTAATTGTATGAGGATCTTAGCATCACTGTGGTGGAAGTTATTTCTTATCCATTCTGTAGAGGCAAACACTTGTGTTAGGCCAGATTAACGAGTGATGACCCGTTAGGCTATCTAACCTTATACTATAATGTATTGGTTTTTGTACTCACAAGTATTAATTTTTCTTAAACATCTGACCCGTGCTATGATATATTAGTCTTTGTACTATGATGTATTGATTTTTTTTTATAATTTTTTTTTTGCACTATAATTTATTGGTATGAAATTTTGGCCTAACGGATGACTGTTAGTCCGACCTAGTAAGAGTGTTGCCCTTCTTTAAATAGTGATATTTGTAGTAAAGAGGACAAGCAATTGGCTTTTACAGATTCTATGCGTCGATAATCGAGCAGAGTAGTGAAATACACTCATAATTAATAATCACCTATAAGAGAAAGAATTAGGGCCATTTCTAAAAGAATTGTGAGGCTCAATTTTTACAACCTCTCGCATAACCAACCATCGGTTCAAGGCCATTAATGAACATAACTATGAGAACTTAAATATGTTAAGAAAAAATTTTTGTCTGTACAACATTTACACAAGCGGCAGATCAGTTCAAAAACATCGCGTCTAGTGGTCAGCTAGTCGAGTGAATATACTTTCATAAGGGAAGGTTCAAAGGTTAACAATTACGTATCCTATGAAAGATTAAATTGTTGGATTTTATCACTGAAACTCCTATATCTTTGAAATTTCCTTCATGTGCGGAATTGTTGGGAAATTGTGAAGAGAACTATTTAATCTTCTTTGACCTTCTTATCCAAATTGGTGTTTGGATAAATAATAAATTTGTGAATAAGAAAAAGTGTTGAAACTGATTGAATTTGGTATGTAATATAAATTTCAAATGAAAATTCAATGTTGAAATTCATACGCTAATAACCCAATTAAATTTGTATTGAATTGTGTAATTCCTCCATCACGTGACCTTAATTTTGCAAGAATGAAAGGCCATAATTTAGCCTGTAAATAGAGTCTAAGATATCAATAATTACAAACACTTCCACATATTTTCATAAGTATAAAACATTGCATATTGATCAAGAAATTACCTTGGTCTCCTTGTGAATTGGTGATAATTTTTAGACATAATCTTCAGCTCGACGAATCCGAAAAGTAATTCGTTTTACCCGTCTTATCCTGAGAAACAGATGTCCGAAATAAGGGACGAATCTATTTTAAGAAAAATATGTTAAACATGTGATTCAAATTATTTATTTTTATACATTTCGGTTTCGATTTGTGATTTGTAATTATATTAACGAATTTGTATTAGAAGATATCTCTATACGACTGAAATTTCTTCCTACAAAATTATAAATTTTAGTAATGTGTATTTTAGTAGATCACAGTTTTAATCATATAACTTTTCGATGCGTACATTCAAAATCAAAATTGCACAAACTTATAACTTGTGAACTAAAATTAAACAAACTTATAACTGGTGAGCTAAAATTGAACAAACTAGAACTATAGCACTAGGATTGTACGACCTAAAATATATACGAGACCAAAAATCATTATATTAGATTTTAACACGAGTGAAAATGCTAGCTCTGGGATCAATTTGCAATGAAGCATTTTTGTGAATTATACTTGGGTGTTAGAATGGGATCAATCATGGAGTTCTGTCACACATTTATTAGAGATATAGCCAAAATAGTGTGTATAAGTAGGTGACAAACCTTCTTTTACAAGTAGATTTTGTAAAATTGAGTTAGATTCTCCTCAAGTTCTAAGGGAAGTGCTTTTGAAAAAGAGTTGCCAATTCAAAAATCATTTTCGTTGATGAGTATAAGAAGAATTTAGAGGGTGTTTTGGCTGAGCTTACAAGTTCTACAAAACATCTTATCTCGATACAAAATTTTAATTTTTTTTTTTAAATTTTATTACATTTTGCAATTTATAATTATTTTATATTATTTATTTAATAAACCCCTGGTTTGGCTTCATTTTCAACCTATTTTTAAGTTTTCGGCAATTTAAAGGTTGAAAGTATTTTATTATGTCATTTTTGTAAGCATATGATACTTTTTATAGGTTAAGAATACTTAAAACATGAATAAACTTGGATTAATTATCTAGCTAACAGATTATATATAAGTTCAAAAATAACAAATACATACATTCCATCTAGTTTTCTACACGAAAAGATTGGATATATGAGTAGGTTTGAAAAATGATATTGTTATGTACATGAAGAAAGTGTGAGAAATATTACTAGGCTTAAAAACTAAATTAAAAAAAAAATTGTTGTTTAGAAATAAATGAGTAAATTAGTAGGTTATAATTAGATTTTAAATGTGATTTCTTATTTTTAAATAGTAGAATGTGGAAATATTTTTCTTTGAAAGTGAAACTAAAGGAGCTCTCTTACTGTATTGCAGAAATATTTTCTTTTTCTTTTTCTTTATTTTTTCCCCACTGTTTTTTAACTTCAGGCAAGTAATATGGATTGACAATATTTCTTTAACGAATCCACACATCACTAAGAAACACGTGTTCAGATCACAAGATGTAAACATCATATGATTGTAACGCTCGTCGCACACGATTATGTCCTAAGGCCCCAAGGTAATCCTCGAGACGCAAGACTCCACGTGGCGAGATAGCCCCTCTCAGCAAAAACTCCCCTTTCTATATAAGCCCTGCACCCACTCATTTTTTTAGCTCACAACAAAACGAAAAACAAAAATATATCCATTTGGAAAAAAAACACTCTTCACACACCAAAATCACTCAAAGGGTAATATCTTGCCGGCGATCGTAATATCGCCGGAAATGAAAATTACGGTAACCCGTTCCGATTCGATTCCCGGTTCATATTTTGCCCGTATATCTTTCAATCAGCATCGAGGAGAATCCTAAACAAAGTTTTTTTCTTCTCTGTTTTTTTCCAAGCAAATACTTCTGTAGTGCTTTAGATTTTATTTTTTGGAGTTTGATGGTGATCGGGTGAGTTGAGGCGACCTTTTAAAATGGCGGTCGGGAAATTTTGTTTTTAGGTGCCTTTTTTGGGTTTACTGGTACTGGAATGTTTTGATAAATTGTTGGTGAGATGTTGATGAATTTGTTCTAAAAGGGCTGTTATAGAGTTTTTCTCTTCGTAAATCGAAGAAAAATGCCTTTTCCTATGAGAATCCAGCCGATCGATGCGATCCGGAATGACGCCGTCAAGCCGCCGGTGTTTAAATCGCGGCTGAAGCGTCTTTTTGACCGTCCGTTCAACAGTGTTCTGAGGATTTCGTCAGTTGAGAAGCAGGTCGCCGGAGGCGAAAAGGACGGCGTTGCCCCGCCGGCTCCGCTTGATTTCGAGCCGAGCTCGGTTTGCTTAGATAATATGGTTCAGAGTTTCATTGAAGACAACAACGAGAAACAATCATCCGGCGGCGGCGTTGCTGCTGCAAAGTACGGCCGTCACCGCTGCAATTGCTTCAACGGCAACAGCAACGATAGCTCCGATGACGAGTTCGGTTTCTTGTCAGACTCATTAACAGCAAATTCTTCAATTAGCGACCCCTCAGATACGCTCAAGGTACCAATTAAGTTTCCCAATTATTATTTGTTTCCTTATTTTCTGATAAGACATTTTTGTCTCTCCGTTAAATTAATTATCGATTCCGTCTTTTTTGGTATTAATTAGAGTTTAATACCCTGCGCGAGTATGGCGGAGAGAAATCTATTAGCAGACACTTCGAAGATTGTGGAGAATAACAACAGAACTTGCAAAAGAAAAGACGATCTGCGAAAAATCGTAACTGATGGTCTGATTGCCCTTGGATACAACGCCTCTGTTTGCAAATCCAAATGGGAACAATCTTCCTCAATTCCTGCTGGTATAAACTCCTTTTCACTCTGGTCTGTTTGTATCTATCCGTTTTACCGTCTAGATTCATTTCAGCATATATCTGTTTTTTTTGGAAATTCATTTTCGTAATTTCGAAACTCAACTTGTTATTTCTTGCTTATGCACAGGTGAATATGAGTACATAGATGTGATGATAAAAGGCGAAAGGATAATAATCGACGTTGATTTCCGATCAGAATTCGAAATCGCACGGTCCACAAGCGGTTACAAGTCGATTCTACAGTGTCTGCCATCGATATTCGTCGGAAAATCCGATCGGCTTCTGTCGATCCTTTCGATAGCGTCAGAGGCCGCCCGGCAGAGCCTGAAGAAGAAAGGCATGCACATCGCGCCGTGGCGCAAAGCTGAATACATGAAATCTAAATGGCTCTGCCCTTACTCGCGCATCACGAAGCTAAAATTGACTAGGGTCCCCGAAAACATCGTAGATGAGGAGGCTACCGGAGATCAACCGCAACCGGAGCCCGTGGTTATTGAGGCTCCGGAGAGCGAACGTGGAGAGTGTGATTTGATTTTTAGGGAGGAGAGGACACCGTCGGAGTGTGGTTTAGAGGAACCCAAAATGTCGGTGAAGGTTTCTGGCGAGTCTACGCCGACGGAAATGTGGCAATTGCCGGAGGTGAGGCCGAAGAGTTTGGAGGGGGGGAATAAGATGGTTGTGGTCACTGGTTTGGCGTCTCTCCTCAATGAAAAACTCTGAAAATAGATTTTTTTTTAAATGGGATTTTGTTTCTTTTCTGTTTTTTTGTTCTTTATCAAAATAATATTTCGCTTAAAAGAAGAATATGATGATGTGCCCTGTGTATAAATTCGGGAGTCGCGCTCGCAGTTGAGATAGGGATGATCGGAATTTCGGAGGGAGATATTTTTTTTTCTTCTTTTAACCCTTTTGCCGAGTTATGTAAAAAGCACCAAAATGATGAAAAAAGAAGGGCACTCGAACCATCATCATTTTGTAATAATAAAATATAGAAATTTTAATTAGATGTAGGATCAATCGAGTGCAATTATCATAAATGATGCACGAAGAGTCTACAGTATAATAAAAGCTGTGTATATATTAATTCATTTTCATGTTAAAAGGTCAATTTTATTATTAAATTTTCAGTGGCACAAAAAATATGTTCGTTTAGGAAAGTTTCAATTTAAAATTGGAGTTCTCCGGGGATGATTATGATGTTTTTCGAATTATAGTGGTATGTGCCAAAGCTGTTGTTTTGTTTTTTTGAAACTTATAGGGATCGGATTACGCCATGATGGGTCATTCAGCATTGAATATCGAATTATGTATCCTCACATAACTTTGTATTATTAAATCTTTAATTTTACTTATATATACATGTTCATATGAAATCACAAACAATTCATATATACGGTTGTCCACTACTACAGAAACAGCTTTCTAAGGCTGTTAATTAAAGGCGGTTCTCTGAAAACCGCCTTAAAAATACTTTTAACGGCGGTTGTGGCTAAAACCGCCCTTGTACTCACTCGTTAACTGCTCCAGAATGATTTATATATGACTCGGTGCATAACTGGAATGCTTCGAACTGCAGCAGATGTGAACTGTGTATATCATGGAAAAGAAGTCCGACATGGGGTTATATAAGCGGCATAAGAAGTTAGGGTTGAATTACAGAAACTAGCCAGCCTTTTGAGATTTAGCCTAATTATGAAATAGCAATTTATTTATTTTTTATTTATAAAACTACCAATACAATACCCCTTTGAAGTATCACGATAATTCCAAGAACTACCATGAGGTTTAGCCTAATTATAATATAAAATTACAAATATTCTTCCTGACATTTGTTTATGTCTTACAGAAGTGCACCCTAATCGGGGAGATGTTTGTCAAGGGGGCTCTTGTAAATTTAAAAAGATGAGTGGGTTTGTTTTTGTAATTAGACTAAAACCTCGGGTAGTTTTTGCAATTATCCATAGTTTTTATTTTATAAAAACCCCTCTCAAGAAGATGTAATTTGTACAACAGAAGTAAATACAAGAAGTGTATTTGTAATATTGAAGGCAGTTGGGCTCTTTTGTACTGTATTTGTATTTGTGCCAGATGAGCTATTTCCCTATCCATCTTTCTAATACAATATTTGTCAGTGATGCAAAAGACATTGTTGTGTGTGTGAATCTCGATTGCAGGCACAGGAATGGTCAAAACAAGTGAGCTCCAAGATTTTCATGAGAGTCGCAGAAATGGAAACCAAAGCCTGGGAAAAAAAGGCCATAGAAAAAAGAGCAATCGCCGTTGAGTGAATGCACAATGTCTCAATTGTTTAAACAATTTTATTTTCCTTGTCATAAAGTTTTGGGTCATGACTCGAAATGACCTAAATATTTTATTATATCCTATTGACACTTATTCGTTTTAATAGAAAATATTGTTTATTTTTACTGAGAGTATTAGTTTTTTATAATTGTATTTGTGTTTAATTTGTATTTTCATTTCTTTTTTTTTTATTGTTTTTACTACTTTCTAGAAGGTATTTTCAAGAACCGCCTCTGTTCTGGAAAATAGACTTTGTAGAAGGTATTTTTCAAGAATCGATGTAGAATCCACCGCCGTAAACTTTTACGGCTGTTCCTAAACCGCCGTAAAAAACATCACTTTCTACGGCGGTTCT
>BMAC01000762.1:468652-514424 GCA_014905375.1 Phtheirospermum japonicum
GTTAAAAAGGTTAATTTACGGCAATTTCCTGAAAACCGACGTTAAAATTGGATATCAACTGATTTTTACGGCGATTTTTTAGAACCGCCGTAAAAACTCAGACATACCCGTTAAAAACCGCCGTAAAAAGCCCGACTTTTTAAGGCGGTTTTGAAAACCTCCGTAAATATTTACGGCGGTGGATACAAAGGCGGTTCAAAAACCGCCTTAAAAAGTGAAAAATAACCGCCTTAAAATCCTGTTTCTGTAGTAGTGGTCGTAAGTTACTCACACCGTTTTATAAATAATATTTTTAATTAAATCAAAATTTCTCTTTTCTAAATAGTTGTAGTCCCACATTATTAAGGTTTTCTTTTTCTTTACTTAAATTCTAAGTTTACTTTTATACATTTATTAATACTCATTTCGCATATTGTTAGTGGTGCGCTCGGAGCTGACATGTCATTACTGACCTAAACTTGAAGTTGATTTGTCTGATGTTTTTTTAAAGCCAGTGTTAAGAAAAAAAAAATCAAAATCCGTTGGTCCAATCTCGGATTTGTGTTATATTTTCAAAATAAAATAAAATTGTATATCTGAATTTGTGTTAAATTCATAGAACTAATTAATAAATTTAAAAAATAAAATTAATAATATTATAAAATAATAATATGAGTCGTTAAATAATTATAAAACAAGTTAAATAAATATATTATAGTAAATATTTTATCATGGATAATTGCTTACTATATTTAAAAATGAAAAACATATAAGAAATATTATAAAATATTATAAAATAGCTCTCAAGATACTTTCAAATTATATGAAAATATAATAATGTGTGATTAGATTCTAAATAATCATTTCATAAATCTAAAAAATAAGAAATAAAAAAATATTATAAAATAATATAAAGTTCATATTTTTAAGATTTTCTCAAACAAAACTATTCCTTTCTTATTAGTTTAAATAAAACTAAGATATCATAATTGTATTGCTTATTAATTATGAATCATTGGTCATTGTCGAATACGACCTTACTCTTCATTTCTTACATTTACACCACACACTTGATTCTAGATCACTAATATAATAGCGAAAAAGTTTTTGACGTTATTGTCGGGATCAATTGGATAAAAATTAGTTATAATATAATTAACAAATTAGTTTTAATTTAGACATTAGTTTTTATTTGTTATTATTGAAATGCGGATTGATTGGCTTTCAAGCAGTGCATGCGAACATGTTCTAAAGGGCCACCGTTAGAAAATCTTGATCTCGAGATCGAAGCAACTTGTCATCGAAAAAATTTGTCAAGAGTTAGATCAAAGATGTCTGAAGTAATCCCTGCGATCTAAACGAGCAAGTCAACTAACTTCAACTATTTCAAGCACAATTTCAACAATAATTACCACCACCCGACCACCTATTCGAGTCATGTTTCAACCTGACGGAAATTGAGCTTACATTGAAGCTAATGGTTCAACAACTAATGATAATAACTTTGAATTGAAAACGGAGTTAATTGCTGTGGTTCAACAACATTAATTCACTAGAAGTACATATTTTCTCGAAATATGTGGAACGATCAAGATGAACGGTGTTCTAAATGACGCTTTTAATCTTCGCCTTTTCCCATTCTCATTGAGGGATAAGACCAGGTTTTGGTACAACACTTTATGCTTTGGAACAATCGACATGTGAGCAAAGATGTGTCAAGACTTCATCTTCATGTTCTTCCCTCCAAGAAAGAAGTAGAAGCTACAGAGTGAGATAACTCGTATTCACCAACTATATGGAGAACAACCGCACGAAGCATGAGAAATATTTGGAGAGCTTTTGAGGAAGTGTCCTCAACACGATTTTTTCAACGATCAACAAGTTTGATACTTCTATAATGGTTTGAGTGGCAAACAAAGATCATGGTAAATGCTTCATCGGGAGGCACATTATTGTCATGAAGCATCGTCAATTCGATGAACATTTTGGAAGAGATGGCGACAAAAAATTATGAATGGCCTAAGGAACGCCAATTTTGAAAAAGGTGGGTGCGATGAACGTGAATGCGGCAATGAGTGCTTTGATACAACAAATAGCGACTATGAATATAAAGTTTGAGATTTTGCTATTACCAAACTTAAAGATTCCAGCGGGCCAAACAAGTGGAGTGGCCATGATTGAGACTGTTGAAGATGTCAGCTTCGTGAATCAAAGGAACTTGAACAACAGTTACCGAAGAAGTCAAGGAGGAGATTAGTATCATCTGGGGATGCAAAATCACCCGAACTTCTCATATGCTAATCCGAACAATGCACTCCATCCACCTTTGGGATTGTTGGTTACTAATGGAGTGATTAACGAGGGGAAGAAGTTGAGCATGGAAGAGATGTTCACCTCTTTTATGGATAAAGCAAAAGCATGATTTGAGAAAGGTGAAGATAGGCTTGATAGAATTGAGTCAGGCCTAGCTCAAGAGAATGGGTCAGTTGGGACCCACATAAAGTCTTTTATAAAACAAATTTTGGAGTTCTATATATGAATTCAAACGGTGATGTTGTTTCATATTGACAATTTATAGGTTAATTACTTCGAGAGGAGGATTAAACTAGAATTTAATTGACTTATAGTAAATTGAATCACAATAATACTTGATTGATTAAATATGAAGAACATTTAAAGTTCATTGCAACCCTAAATCCTAGAATATCCACTTATCACTTAATTACGCATATTTTCATATCTTGCTATAGTTGTTATGGAATTATAATTAGTTTTATAAATGTTTATGTTACGTTCGTCATTTGTAATGTCATAAATCAACTCATCTTATATTTTGGTTTAGATAAAACTACATTATCTGGATTATATAACTTGTCAATTTTTAAATCAATATATGGTCCTTGTGGAAATCGACCTTACTCATCGCATACTACATCTACACCGTATACTTGTAGTTAGATAGAGTATAAATAAACAAACAAGTTTTATTATAACTTGACCCAACTATTGAGACGACCATGATCTGAAACCCAAACCGAGATTACCAAAACATGGGAGGGGGAAGGTGCATATGTGTTCATAACAATACCAACATAGAGAGTAATAAGAGTAACCAAACCTCTTAAGCAAATATACTCCTTGTTTGTCGTCACCACATCATAAACATGCTTGGTGAAGAAATGTCGGACACTCACTCGCACTACATGCATTTCTGCATAGAGGATTCCCAACGTATGAGCTCC
The DNA here is from genome assembly GCA_014905375.1 of Phtheirospermum japonicum. Lineage (NCBI taxonomy): Eukaryota > Viridiplantae > Streptophyta > Magnoliopsida > Lamiales > Orobanchaceae > Phtheirospermum > Phtheirospermum japonicum. The sequence continues at coordinate 471,874 of BMAC01000762.1, forward strand.
ATCCACATTAATTTCTTCACTTGCAAGAAACGCGTTGAATATCAACCTATGGAAGTAGCGGATAGTCAGGTTTCATGTGTGTGAGCTTAAGGCATTTGTAGCCCGATATGGCACCACACTTGCCCTCACCGTCACCATAGAATCCCTCTAAAAATGAAGTTTGTTTTAGAAATTGACCTCGATATATGTGAATCCAGTGTCCACCACTTCAAATGCTCTCCCACTTTCATCATTAGTCATCCTTCTTTCTCGGTTTCCCAATTGAAAGGTGATCCCGTAGCTCAACTGGCATTGAAACTGACATATTGCACCATGATCAAAAATTTGAGCGTGAGATCACTGTAAGCACTCCATTGTCTCATTATAAAGTATTCCATACCAAGGGTTTTCTACAATGATACCATATTGTCCCTTATTTAGAGTGTGTCCATATATAGAAAATTCGCATATTAGGTGGGTATGATCGAACAATGTTCTAGCACCTTGATACCTTCAACTTGATCATTGGTTGCTACGACAAGACCCAACTCCATTAACATCAAAATAATGTCCCTTATTTAGAGTGTGTCCATATATAGAAAATTCACATATTAGGTGGGTATGATCGAACAATGTTCTAGAACCTTGATACCTTCAACTTGATCATTGGTTGCCACGACAAGACCCAACTCCATCATCGATCTCGTGGTTTTCAGTGCCATTTGTATAAATTCTACAAATAAACAAGCAAACTCTAATATAAGCTCCCAATTCAAATTAAAATCAAAATATCAATAAAAACTTAATCACAATCATATTATCACCACAAAAAATCCAAATATCATAAAAACTGAACATAATATTTCTAATAGCCCATCATAACAAAACCCAATGAAATTCAATAGCAATTAGATTCAAAACCATGCTTAACTAACATGCATAGACGTGTTCGACGAAATTCCTTAAAGAAGATTCCTAACTTTAAACTTCAAAAACAAAATAAAATCATCCCCATAGTCGAAGAAAGCATATATAACATTAATTATAACAAAATAAAGCATAAAAACATACAGGATTTGTGAAATAAAAGAAAAATCCCAAGCTTTGACAAAACTAAGGTTCTAAAAAAATTCTTCCAAAATTCAAAAATTAAAGATTGAAAGTATTAAATTGTAGATGGGAATGTGTTTTGGATGCTTCGAAACAAGTGTTTATAGTAGAAGTTTGCAAGGAGAAGCTTGAGAAATCTAAAGCATAAGGTAAGGTTTTAAAAGAAAATGAAAGAGTTGAAAATACATTGAGTAGATTGGGCTTTCTTCTTCTCATGCTAGTAGTTGAGTTTATAAGGTCAAGAGGCGATACCTGGATTAACACCCAAATTGTATGTTGGGTGTCAAGGGTAGCAATTTTGTTTAACGAAACACCTTACTTGTAAATCGAGTGTTAACTCTGGTACAAAAACTGAGGCTACACCTAATATCACATTCAACTTATAAGTCGGGTGGTAACTCGGGTGTACCACCATTTTTAAGAGAAACATGTAAAATATATCAATAAAAAGTAACTAAAAAAACACTAGTTTGCCTCTAAACAAGCGCTAAGTTTTACATCTTCATACAGGTGCCTGTTTTTAGCTTTTAAATCTCTTCCAACACGATTGACATGATGCCTGTAAATGTTGATCCTCCTTGATGAATTAGTTACACTATTCCTGGTGGTATTAATTTATTATTTTGAAAGGACCCAACCACCGATATTTTAATTAGCCCAGAAACAACTTCAATCTTGAATTATATAAAAGGACAAGTTCTCTTTGTTTCAATTCTTGTGGCTTGAACATTTTGTCATGCCATCTCCTCATTCTCCCTTGTATGTTTTTTAGTCCTCTTAAAACTTTTCCCAAAACTCTTTTAATTTCACCAATTACAATAAACATTTTCAAATGAATTTTTCAAAATCAAAATTTATTATTCATACTGCCCATAGTGTTTTGTGATCGATTTCTATCAAAAGATGACATGATTTACCATATACAATTGGTATGGAGAGGTCCCCAATGGTTTCTTGTATGTCATGCGATAAGCCCAAAGCTCATAAATGAGCTTCATGTCCTAGTCTTCAATCTTGTGCTCATTGTCTGTTCCAAGGCTATTATATTTTCTCTTCGTTCTATCACGGTTCCTCGATACATCTGCTACTATAACATTAAAATCGGCCATTCATATGTATGGAATAGGTGACAATTTAAAAAATATATTACTATATTAAATTCTGCAAGATGAACTTAAAGAAAATTCAAAATTACCTGTTGTTGAATTCGACGCTGCATTCCAATACTTTGAAGACCTCTACAATTGAATTACTAATAAATTATAGAGTCGCATTACTGATAATTTTATTAAGTAAATATCACTTAACATAAGATGATTGAAACTGAACAAAAATATCAAATTTTAGAGTTCTGACTAAAATACAAAATAACAGCTCATGTAAATCTAAAACAACTGAGTAAATAAAAGTAAAAATATTAGTTTAAAATTTTATGTAAGCTAAACAAAAATTTATTTTAAATACATAGATTAACAAAATATGATGGGAAAAAAAATTATATAAGCTATTCTTTATTTTGCATTATCAAGGACTTAAAATCTATACCATTGATGTAATGTGATTTTCTTAAAATTTCTTTATCAATAAAGTTTTGAATATAATTTTTGGACGAATTATCATATGCATACTATTTCACCATAGGTTAATGAATGAATGATAAAAAAATTACTTAAAAAACTATGATGGTTCAACAAAGCCGGAGGAAGGAAAAAAAGCGAGATAAATAATTATTTTACGTGCTTAAAAAAATATATTGATTTTTATTATCACATTGTAAAATTATTCAACGTGGTGAATTACAACATTTTACAATTCCGAGAAACATTTGTACTTACTAAAAATAGCAAGTTACTCCTAAAATGTCCAAAAGGTATGTACATATTTTCGGCTATCCTCACTAATTACATATGTTATCCAAGTTGTATTAGATATTCTTGTGTCAATCGTTCTTAATTTCCATATAGTTTCTACTCTAATATTATGTGGACATGTCTAGAAAAGTTTAAGGCAATTTCGTTTACACTAAAGATTAATTGATTTTCTAACCAAACAATTGAAAGTAACTAAAAATTAAAATGAACTTAAAAGAAAATCATAAAGGAAAAGAACAACTATATTTTTAAAAAAAATGACAAACATGTTTAGCCTTCTTCACGTCCTAATCGGAATAGATAATATTAGACTTAAAGTATGTATGAAAATTAAAATCAACTCAAACTTAAATATGGCAAGTGGTCATCAATGTCATCTTAATTCTCAAATTTTAAAATCTCTACTAAAGTGATAGTGTCGTAACTTCAAAATTCACGACAGTAAACAACTGAAATATATAATATATAATAAAGCTTTATAACAATGAATCTCCACAATACTTATGAAAAAAAGAAAATAAAAGGAGAGTTTAAAATTTTAAAATTAGTATTATTTAATAACGGATATCCAATACCTTACCTTAATTTGGGAGAGAGAATTCAACGCCAAAGAGAACCCCAAGATGGTGAAAGGGGCGAGATTACCAATTTGAACACTGCAACAAATCTGTTCGAAGATCAAAGTGGGAGTAACAAGGATTAAATATAATTCGGAATATTGATGTGCATTACTAATCATCATTCGTCTCCAATATTTGCCGCCACATTATTATATCAACGATATCTACATTATCAGCCCTTAACTCAAATCCAATGATCGATTCAAGTGGCATAAACTATTATTAGTTTCCAGTAATCATCACTAAATCAAAATAAAATGAAACTATAATCTTAAAATCATGATCAATTTACCAAACTACACTTTCTCATTAAATTAATTCATAAACCAAGATAAAATGGAACTTTATTCTGGAAAACAAATTAATTCACCAAACTACACTTTTAGCTATATTGATCTAAGGATGCTTCTCTCTTAAACTCCAAATCCGTTTATCCAGATTTTCACATAATCTTTAAAATAGGTAATTCCATTATTTTATTTGACTATGGAGGAGGCCAAACATCACACATATTTTCAAGGATCTCATTCTAATAAAAAATATTGAAAATCCAAAACTAAAGTAATTATATCCATCACGCTTTTCCTTTTAGTACAAAATAGGTTGATTAAACCAAAAGTTTTCTTACAGAACCAAATAGGTTGATTAAAAAAAACCAAGAGAACTTGACCTGAGGCAAACTACTAACTAAAATCAAGGACTTGTATAGATATGTATATACTTATGTAGAGATTCTTGCATTAACATTAACCAAACTACAAATTACATCAGTTAAGAAAATCAAAGAACACAACAACAACAACAATAATGGAATAATTACAAATCCCCCCTAAAGCTTGGGCTACTTTACCAATTAGAAATAATAATAATAACATAAGTTTTTGAAAACTACAAGAATACATTTGAGGTTTGATCTTCTCCAACATTTTTCCCTTCATATATGCAAGTAACATTTTAAAAAATGACATTGATAGTAGTATTAAAATTACCACCTCAAAATTAAGACGAAATCAAACATTAGGGGGATCGTATTTCTCCTGAGATGAGGTGGTTTCAATCCATACTCATAAAATTTTAATACACTACACACATGGTTTCTTAACTAAAAACCAATAATTTAATGTTAACATCAAATGGATGTAAAACCAACATAATGAAGTTGAAAAGAAGATTACCAGTAAACCAAGAATTCTAATCCCTATCATTATGATCAATGAGCCATTCCCAACCTTAGATGGATCATGTAAGATCCCTTATATAAAAAATCTTAAATAAAAAAAAATATTGAATGGGAAACTGGATAAAAAATAATTAAAAAAAATACTTTGGAAATAGTAACTAAAAATGGAGTGCAAATAACCTAAAGTCAAAATAGTTTAGTATATCTTCGCATAAACAACAATGCAAGAGAATTTTATCTTAATTATCGATTTGTACGTATTTTTTATATATTTGTATATGTTTCGAGTCATGTTTGGGTCGTTTTGTTATCTTTTTCGGGTTGAGATTAGGCTATTTTGCATAAGTTTGCATTTTACAGGTTTTTACTTAGCTTTCCAATTTTCCGATCGTTAATTGGTCCTTTTAGATGACTTATGTGTTTTCTCATACAGCTAGAGCGCTTGACGAGTCTAGGATTTCAGGAGGATTAAGCTAGTAAACCGTTATGAGAATCGAGAGAAAGGGACGAGAAAGTCAGCGCCAAGAAGTAGCCCTAATGACACTCATCCGGTTGGATGGATATGACATCCGATCGGATTGGCCTAATGAAATCACAACCGGTCGGATGTCCCAAACGGATTAAACTACTGGACTCACATCCGGTCGGATGGATTTGACATCCGACCAGATTGGCTGACAGGAGACCCCATCCGGTCAGATTCTTCTGAACATCCGTCCGGACGAGAGCATTACAAACTCGTGATTTCATAAAAGATCTTTCAGTTACCAGGCGATAAGGGGGGGGGGGGGGGGGGGGGGGGTTGGAGACTAAAAAAGGCCAAGAACCTGACCTACGAAGAATAATTCAGAAAACGACATTCTAGAGCCCTCACGGTAATTCCATGCGAGTTAGATCGGGTTTTTGTTAGCTTACCATTTCATCCTCGAAGAACGTATGCAATTCGGAGTTCGTGACAAACTCCTGAATTCGTAGCATATAAGAACTTCTCTCTGGAACCGATGGAGTTAGCCTAGCGTTAATCTTTTGGCTCAATCATCCGTTTATTTGAGTTATGTATTCTCTAAAACCCTATTTCAATTTCGTAGTTAGAACGATTTAGTTGGTTTTGAATCCTATTTGGGTGTTGGAACGATTTTGTTTGTTTTGAATCCTTGGTTGATTAAGATTTATTGATATTATTTTAATTTTCAGACTTTGTGTTGGTTAAATTGGTTGTTCGTTATTCTTGCATTTCGATATTTGTTAAATTGGTAATTATTCGTATTAGAAGTACGATTTTTCAAATGCTCTCCAGGTGTTTGATAATATTTTGAATGACAACTTTTACTTAAGTGCTTTGATAAGTAGTTGAACAGCTTTTAAATTCGATTTTATATCCGCTGTTGAGTTTTAATTACGTTCTTGCATAGCGATTGACACTCTCTTTGTAAGATTAGATTTAAATTTTAGTTTGTTTTAAATAAACAAAGAAAAACCCTTTTGTTCGCATGTTTTAGAACTTGTGAAGTGTGATACAATAAACATCGCCGACTCCGTATTCACACTCCTTGAGAATTCGACTCGGTTTAACTTGCCAGTCTACAGTGACCCCGTTCTCTTGCGGACGAACTTGCTTTCAAAACTTAAAACTTTTTAAATATACACGCGCACTATTTAACTTAAATCTATTTTGAAAGAGAAATTAGTTCGACTCAAAATTTGGCGTCGTTGCTGGGGAGTGTCAAAGGTGTTGACGACATTTATTTGTGTTAAATCTTATGTTGGATATTATGCATAATTGATCTTGGTTTGCCACTCGATGCGTTGATGTTGTTTATTGTTGATGCAAGGTCGAAGATGCCTTAGAGGTGGACTTGCCCCATTCATTAACAACATAGAACAAGTAGGGAGACCGAGACGACTCTTTCTTTCCCCCGATGGGAATTCATCCGAAGCAACCCCAGCTACCATGTCAAACATTCTAAATTATGGCGGCCGAGGAACCGGAGGAAGAGAAGGAGGAACAAATGGTTGCTGAGGGAGAGGACACGACAACCGCACTCCACCTCGCAATCAACCATATGGCATGCCACCCGACGATGACATGCATGTGAGAGACCAGCAGAATGACGTCCGAGATGAAGATCCACAGATGTTTGCTCTTCTTGACAACCAAGATCACAACCATGAAGAGGAACAAGAAGTTCCCAAAATCCTTGAAGGTGGAAACAACAGGGGGCCCCAGCCCCAAAACAACCACCGAATCATGATGCCAGAAAATCCGATCGATCGAACGCCACAGCACTTTCGGAACTGAGAAGAAGACCGAGACTTCAATGCTTTGGCAAATCAAGAGTTTGAGTAAAACCACGTTGGTAACGGCACGCCAGCGGAAGCAAGAATACGAGAACTTGGAGCGAGAACCAAATTGTTTCCAATATAGAGGAGAGGGGTGACCTAGTACCATGCTTGGTAGGACAAAAATGCCCGAAACAACGTGTATGAGGATGAGGACTACAAGCATCATGAGGATGATCAGTATTATGGGAATCGGGAGGAGCACGATGGATGGAGAGACTACGGAGGACGTGCTAATTTTTGTAGGGGACGAGCCCCTCGATATCCAAATGAACGACGACAAAGCAACCTCGTGTGCCCAACTATTGGTCCATTCAGCTCAGCCATAGTCTTAGGCCCCGTGGCCAGAGACTATGATTTGAATTCCAACTGTGTCATCCAGTTACCAATTTTCTACAGCATGCCATATGAAGACCCACTCGATTACAATCAAGAATTCTACGCGGCAGTGTCCGGAATTCCAGCTTGGGGACTAAATGAAAGGAAGCTTAGAATGAGGTTCTTCCCGAGCAGCCTGAATGAAAAAGTAAAGCAGTGTCTTTTATCTTTGCAATCTAACTCCCTAACTCATTGGGATATGGTTTAAAAGAGATTCATGGGCACGTTTTACTCGGCCCAAACGATGACGAAGTTGAGGAGGGAAATCACCAACTTCAAGCAAATGGACGGGGAATCGTTCCACGAGGCGTGGGAACGCTACAAGGGAATCCTTCATGCATGCCCGCACCATAACAACAGTCCCAAAATGTTTAATAACTATTTCCATGAGGGGTTGTTGCCGAGCTATAAGCAACAAGTGGAAGCTAAAGCAGGTGATTTTAGAGACCTAATCATGAGAGAAGCATGAGATCTATTTGAGCTCATGGGTGAGAAGTCGTAGCAGACAAGCTCCCGGCCACGGAAGGTTAAAGTGAACGAGGTTTCGACTTCTTGAGAGGAGAATAACAAGATCGAGGAACTCACGAAGCAAGTCGCCTTGTTGAGAAGTATGACAAAGCAATAGGAGGAGTCGTCACAACCGTCACACGAATTTTGTGGAATTTGTGGAGCATTCAGACATGGAGCAAGTGCATGTCAAGTAACATTTGATGAAGATGAGGAAGTGGAGGTGAACGCCGTTCAGAATTTTCAGCCCAACAACAAATCAGGGCAAAAGTTCACCAAAAACTTCTACCCTTACTCGAACACATACAATCCCGGGCTCCGAGATCATCTGAACTTCAAGTACTGTCCTGTAAATCCTAACTACGTGCTGGTACCTAAATAGAAAGATCCTCAGTACCTAGCACCGCCTCCCCCGAACAGAAATTAAGGAGGTCCGAGTAGTTACAACTCTTATATGAATAAATGCCAAGGTAATTATCAACAGCGCCCTCCGCAAGGGCAAAATAACTCAGTCCAACAACAATACCAGGCTCCGCAACAACAACAACAACAACAAGCTCCACCTCCTTTGAATCCCGATGAAGAGTTGCGATTGTGGCGACAGCGAAAAGGATTTGAGACTCTACGCAACCAATAAGATACTCTCCGCACCATAGAAGAAAACAATCGCAACAAGAAACAAATGAACAAGCTGGAGTTGATGATAGGGTAAATATCTGTAACCCTACCAAAGTTCAGGACCAACACCGGAAGCTGTCTAGTCAACCTGAACGATCAATGGAAATTCATGTACTCCGAGGAGGAGAGAAGGTTGATAATGGGATCAGAGAATTAGAGGAAGAAGAGGTTGAGAATGAACCGATCACGAAAGAAAAAGAAGCAAGTGCCGACTTGCCACCCTTGAACAACAAAAAGGCGGCAATTGAGGGATTCATAAGTCCCAAAATAGATACATTCCAGGTTCTATCACCAGGATCTTTCCGTCCTATAGAGCCAATTGGAGCAAGGAAGGCGCAACCAAGACACTCGTCCGAATGCACCAAGAATCTGACCAGATTGCAATAACAGAAGAAGTATATGATCGGTTGAACCAATAATATGGGCGGATTGAAAGAACAGTAGCTCCATCCGATCGGACGGACGAGCAGACCCGATCGAACAGCAAGACAGTAGCTCCATCCTACTGGACACCACATCACATCCGATCGGATGAGACCGATGATCAAGGCAATTCTAACCGTTTCAAGACGCAACGAGTTATTCGATACCCTGTGCCGTTTCTGAGTCGTCTTAAGCCAGCAAATAAGAACAAGAAGTTCATGGAGCTTTATAACATGTTGAAGAGTGTGAATGTCAACCTTCCACTTCTTGACGTAATCAAAGCGATGCCGGCGTACGTAAAGTTCTTGAAAGAGCTCGCATCAAATAAGAGACAATTGGAATCAAATGAGCGGATTGTGTTATCAAAGGAAGTGAGTGACATATTCCACCAACCGCTACCGTCGAAAGTGAGTGATCCCGGGGGTTTTTATATCACGATAACTCTAGGGGATGGGCAAAAGGCACGAGGAATGCTGGATCTAGGGGCAGGGATTAACTTGATGCCTTACGCTCTATATAAAGAGTTCAATCTTAGGGAGATGAATCAATCAAGCATTCAACTTCAACTAGCAGACCACTCGGTAAGATATCCATTGTGAGTGGTCGAAGATGTTCTGGTAGAAGTCAGCTCATTAGTAGTCCTCGTGGGTTTTGTGATACTGGACGACAGAGAGGTGGCCAAAGCACACTTTTCTCTTGGGTCGACCGTTCATGGCAACCTCACACACCATGACTGACGTGCATCAAGGAAAAGTGACGTTTACCATTTTTGACGAGTTAGTGATGTTTTCTCAGAGACATCTAAAACGCTCCATCACCCCTTTTGGGTCCTGATTGCTCTTATCTCGATTCTGTGGACTAATGTATGAGGGAGTTGTTCGGTGCAGACCATTAGAAGAACGGAACATCGAGGACGACAATTTTGATACAAGTGGGGAGGGGGTGGTTGATCTATTTGTTATAAAAAAAATGAGGATATGGGCGAAATGTCTATTGGGCCTGTGCTGGAGCCTAAGATGGAATTGAAGCCACTACCGAGCCACCTCAAATATTTTTTTCTTGAGGCCAACCAGAGAAAACCCGTGATCATTTTTGCGGAGTTAGCGGAGCATGAAGAGAGAGAACTGATCAAGGCTCTCAAAAAGAACAAACAAGCTATTGGCTGGAGCATCGGCGACATTAAGGGGATAAGTTCGGTCACTTTCATGCACTGGATAGAGTTAGAAGAAGGAGCCAAGCCGGTGAGAGACGGGCAAAAACTTCTGAACCCTATACTCATCGACGAAGGGATATCTACCTCATGGCGGATAGTGAATGGGTTAGCCCAGTGCACGTGGTTCCGAAGAAGGAAGGAATCATAATTGTGGAGAATGAAACGGGAGAGGTCATTTCGATGCGCCTAACCACCGAGTGGCGCATGTGCATCGATTACGGGAAGCTCAATGCCGCGACAAGAAATGACCATTTTCCACTACCCTTCATGGACCAGTTACTTGACATGCTCTCCATCTTCACCGAGTTCATTGATGACTTCCTCGAAGTCTTCATGGATGATTTTTCGGTATATGGATCATCTTTTTCTAATTGCTTAAATAATTTGTCTAAAGTGCTTGAGCGATGTGTTGAGTCTTGTCCAACTTTGAGTTGGGAAAAATCTAACTTCATGGTAAAAAGTGGAATTCTATTCGATCATGTGGATGTCATTGAAACCCTTCCACCCCCTAGAGATGTCAAAGGTATTAGACATTTTCTAGGACACGTGGGTTTTTATCGACGCTTTATAAAAGGTTTTTCTAAAATTTGTCGCCCATTATGTAAATTGTTAAGTAAAGATGTGTCGTTTGAGTTTGACCATGAATGTATTAACACTTTTAATGTTTTGAAAGAGAAACTCACCCAGGCACCCGTTGTTGTTGCCCCTGATTGGTCCCTTATGTTTGAGATTATGTGTTATGTGTCGAACAACGTGGTGGGGGTCTGTCTTGGGGCAACGTGTTGATAAGTTGCTAAGGGTCATCTATTATGCTAGTTTCATTTTAAATAGCGCCCAACTCGACTATAATGAGCGTGAACTATTTGTTGTTGTGTTTTCACTAGATAAGTTTAGTTCTTATATTATTGGTTCTAAAATTATTGTGCATACTGATCATGCGGCTTTACGCTATTTATTTGTGAAAATCCAAAGTAAGCTTAGGTTGATTTGTTGGATTCTTCTTTTGAAAGAATTCGACATTGAGATTAGGGATAAAAAAGGGTGCAAAAATGTGGTAGCCAATCATTTGTCTTGCATATTGGTAGATAGTGAGTCTAGCAAGCATAACTTTGTCGATGACATTTTTCCTTATGAGGATGCTAACGCTATTGATAACATTGATGATCCTTGGTATGCCGATTTTGTTAATTACCTTGCATGCAATATCATCCCTAACCACCTTTATACCCAAGAAAGGATGCGGTTTTTGTTCAAATGCAGGATCTTCTTTTGGGATGATCCGTACTTGTACAAGCACTGCAAGGATGGACTTTATCAGAGGTGTATTCCGGCTAAAGAGAAGATGGAGATATTTAGGTTTTGCAATGATGATGGAGGCCAGTTCGGGAGCCATAACACGGCATTCAATGTCCTCATATCTGGGTTTTATTAGCCCTCGCTCTTCACTGATGCGCATAAATATTGCAGAACATGTGATAGCTGCCAAAGATCCGGCACGATAGGGAAGACGGATGAGATGTCGTTGGTGCCGAATCAGGTGATCAAGATCTTCGATGTGTGGGGCATCAAATTCATGGGCCCATTTCTAAAGAGCAGAGAATACGAGTACATACTCATTGGGGTCGACTACGTGTCAAAGTGGGTAGAATCAATTCCCACTCGGAAAACTAATTCTGGTGTCGTGCTCAAGTTCATCCAAGAGAACATATTCAGTCATTTTTGAGTGCCAAGGACGATAATAAGTGTTGGTGGCAGCCGCTTCTGCAATCGTGACTTTGACCAATTAATGAGCAAGTATGGAGTGCAACACAACGTGGCGACTACTTACCATCCACAAACGTCAGGGCAGGTAGAGCCAAGCAATCGACAAATAAAAGCGATTTTTGAGAAAACGGTGTAGCCAAACCGCAAAGATTAGGCAACCAAGTTAGTTGATGCATTGTGGGCATATCGAACATCCCACAAGATGGTTTTGGGCATGAGCCCATTCAGGCTAGTCTACGGGAAAGCGTGCCACCTTCCGGTTGAGTTGGAGCACAAGGCGGGATGGGTTGTACGCGCGTTAAACAAGTATGTAGACGAAGTGGGAGGATAACTTAAGTTAGAGTTGACCGAGTTAGAGGAGGTTCGTGACAATTCTTATGAAATGGCCTGGACGAGCAAGAAAGAGATGAAGGAGAATCATGAAAAAAGCAAGTGGGGAAATCGGCTCTACTTTTCAACTCCCATTTCAAACTTTTTCCCTGAAAGCTCAAGTCCAGTGGAGTGGACCTTACTTGATTACGGAGATCAATGAGTTCGGGGTTGTCACATTTTACGACGAAAAAAGAAACTCCATGTTCCAAGTCAACGGGCATCGTGTGAAGTTGTACCACGGAGGGCCCATTCCCAAGCATTTTTCGTGAAGTTGTACTATTGAATGATCCATCTCGAACCATTTAAGACTCAAGCGAGGTATCTTCGAGCAAAAGACGTAAAAGATTGCACTTCTTGGGAGGTAACCCAAGTTTTCGTCATTTTTGTTCATAGCTTTGTTTAATTTTATTTTTATTCTTCTTATTATTTTTGTACATGTTTTTGTGTATGGTAAACTTGAGATTGGATAGATTTGATAATGGTGTGTTAAATGTGCAGGAAGTGACAAAATTAAGCAATTCCAGACAATCTGGTCGGATTAGAGGAGAATCCGATCGGATTCCATCCCGATATTACCATCCGACCAGATTTGTGTAGGGGCCCGATTGGATAAAACCTTCTGGAGAACCATCCAACTGAATCGGTGCAGGTGTTCGGTCAGATAAAACACACTGCATTACAATCCGACTGGACGGTCGGATTAACTTTTTGGGACACCATCCGATCGGATATCAGGCACATCCGAACGAACGACGCAGCAGATTTAGTAAAAACCATCACCTACCAAGCATTTCACTCTTAGTTTCCCATTTCATTCCAAATCTGCCACATCCAAAACCTCATCCTCACATATCAACCAACCCAACACAAATCAACACAACCAACCACCAAACAATCACATCCGACCGGAGGAATCAAATCAAGCAATTACATCTGACCGGAGGACGCCTAGACCAGCCTAAGTTCTTGCCAAAGATGTCGAAACGCCCATTTTCATTCCACGAGGTATAATAGCTTTACAACTCCACTTAAGTAATTTCTTGGGAGTTGAATTGCAGGGAATTCAAAGGGGTTTTTTTGGGTTGAAGAAATTGAGTGATTTTTGGGGTTGGAATTGAGTCACACAGAAGGTGCTCGATGAATTACCCAAAAGATCTTGTTACTCAAATTTTCCAATTCTTCGCACTTGTAATGGCTTCCGGATCTTGACCAAAGTAAGGAAAGAATATGAGCAAGGAAAAGGGGGTAAGCTGGGGGAGATAACCGAGCGATCTCGTGGTATCTTTAGCACCGTTCAACCTTGAAGATGAGGGGGAGATCAAACTTTATAAATCTCTGATCACCTGGGACATCTACGCCCCTCGACATGGCCTTTTGGATGGAAAAAGTCGACCAAGGAGATAAGACTGCTGAAGAACTTCTAGAAGGTATCAGGGCACTCGAGTTACAAATGTGGGCCAAAATTTCATCACCCAGTCACCGAACGTTGATGATTGAGTTCTTCATGACCTTCAAGTCTCTCGCCGATGGCTCTTTTAACTATAGGCTCCATAATTGCCTCTACCACACCTCGAAGGACGATCTCGACCTAATTTTCAGTATTCATCGTGACACGGACTAATCGGTTCAGCCTGGGGAATACGCTAAAAAGGCATGGTGGACTAGACTCACAGGAGCACCACTAGAGCTCGGATGCCTCTATAACTCCACCTCGCTTAAATCCCATGCCGTTTACTTAACGTACAAGTTCCTCGTCCAAGGATTTTTGGGCATAGAGGAGATGACCAAAATGTCATCGGCCGAGCTGTATGTGCTGTGGTTTGTGATCAACTAGGGGAAAGCGAACCTCTATCCCCTTATCATGGTAGTAATAGAAACCAGACAAACTCACACTGGGCACCTTCATCACCGAGCTCGCCCAATATCACAATTGTGACCTCTACGACGGAGACGTCACATACCCAAGTGTGCCGATGCAGGTTGATAGTCGGATGTACAATGGGAAGAATGTGACTATTCCGACTTTCACGGGGTTTATCTAGGATTTCGATGACGAGGAAGAGGCTGATGACGATAAATAAAATGACGATGTGGAGGACGACAGTGAGGGAAATCAGAACGTGGGTTTTGAGCATTATGAGCACGAAGATTATGGCGAGGGCGTCGAGTATGGAGAGCACAGCTGGGGATTCTATGATGCCGATAATGCTTACGAGAGTGGTCTGAGCGCTTACCAGTCTCAATACTCATACGCGTAATGGAGGCATACATTGGCCTTCCAAACGAACGTTATGGAGCAGATGAGGCTATTGAGCTTCAACCGGGAGAATTATGCATGGGAGGCTCATTAGGATGCTTGGGAGGCGTGAGAGGAGGCTCGTGAGAATGCTCGAGTAAGGCAAAAGGAAGCTAGGGGATTCCGGCACCAACAGGCAGCCATAAATGCTCGGATTGCTACGACACATCATAATCTTCTCCATCTGATAGGGAGAGTCAAGGCGAATCACGACTGCCTCGTTTCCATAGACGGGCACCCTGTGCTATTGGAGCAGTGATTTCCATCTCCCCCTCCGGACGGCATGGACATATAGGCGGGCTCGAGCCCCAGTGTGTATCAATTTCTATCTGAACTCTCGTTTCTCATTTTTAGTTTTTTGATTTTGTTCGATTTTTCTTTTTCGTGTTGTGTTCGTGAGTGTCTGTAATAACTATTCGACTAACTATTCACATGTTAATTATTTTGACTTTTCCTATTTCCTTGCGTTGATTTTCGAATGATAGCAATACGGAGATTGCTTCCTTTTGTGTGTGTTGTGGGTGGGGGTGGGGGGGGAGTCCTATTTATGCTTGCGTAGTCCTTTCGGTCGAATAATTCTGTTTGAGTTTTTGTTTTGTGTCAAGGTACGTTGAACTCATTTCCATGCTTATTTGTGTTTGTACTGGCTTACCATGTATTGTGCGATCTGTTATTAGAGTCTTTTGAGCTTGTTTAGTGAAAAATTTTATCAAAACATACTTATATATATATATTTTTGAAATAACACTTAGTCGTTAGCAATTTTGCGAAGCTCTTAAAACTCGATCACCTTATTTTCAAAAGTTTGAATAAAACCCTAGTAAGGAGCCTTGTGTGTCTATCAACATTTCATGTTTTGATTCGATTAGTGTTTTGAGAAGTTTATAAAACATTTCATGAAGTAACGGGAATAAAAAGAACACAATAAGACCAGCTTGGCCTGAATGAAGGTCTGGATAGGCCTCTTGGGAAAACAGGACATCATGAAAAGATGAGTACAGCTCTTGATCTCTCCTGAGCTGATAAAAGCGCTCTACCAGAAAAGACTTGACTAGAGTCAAGCCCGGTACTGATACTGAGGTGATACAGAGGAAAGAGAAAAGGAAGACCTTGAATGGGGAAGACCTGTTTTCCGGATTCCCAATAAAGAGACAAGTGGGACCACTTGTAAGAATTAGTTGCGTAACGGCCCGTGATTCGCGGCACATGCTCCTGAGATCCTAGCTGGGGTCCCCACTAGGAGAAACTATAAGGTATGTCATTCTTTGTGTATTCCTTTTTTGCTTGCTAAGATAAACCTCATACATTTAACTGGCTTAAGCATTGGAGAGGTTTGCACCGGAAAACCCCCGGTGGTCCTTTCTAACGTGTTTTTGTGCGCAGGTCAAGAAGGTATTCAAGGTTCTAGGCGTTGTTCTAGACGTCGATCATATTTTGGGTTGAAACAATTGGCGCCGTCTGTGGGAAGGCGATCAGGCTAAGACGTGAGGGTTTCTTTTGGTTCCATGGCTTTAGATGGATTACGACGAAACTTGGTAGGGGAGCTCGGCGGAACACCCAGCTCCGCCGCGCCATGGGGTATGCCGCGGTCAGCAGAAATGCCCGCGGTGAGGCCCGAGGTGGCAGAGCCATCAGCGGCGGCCGGATCAGGCACCGTGCCGCCCCCTTCCGGTAGAGCAACGCCTGCTGCTGGTGGGCTGTTCAATGATGTCCTTCTCAGATAGCTGTCTGAGCTCATCGGCAAAGCCGTGGAGACGGCTGTGGAGAAGAAGTTTGCAGAGATGTCGACACCACCGCCCAACGCACCACCGACAAGAACTGCTTTGGCGGTGGAGACAGAGCCGCTACGCGGCCAGCGCACGGATCGGACTCCTCTTCCAGATAGGGAAGAGCATTTTTCTACGTTCGACAGCGAAACCTCAAGCCAGACCAATCCAGGTCTGGCTGAGCAGATGCAGAGCTTGCAAAAATAAGTGAGGGAGTTTAAGAAGAAGATGACGGGCACAGGCACAGTGCCGGCGCGGTGAGGCACTCCGTTTACGGAGGAGGTCATGCGCGACGATGTGCCGGCCTCATACCGATCTTTGGGCTTTGAGTACAATGGGACCACGGATCCGTGGGACCATTTGAGCAGATTTGAGATCGCAGCGGCTGTACATAAGTTTTCGGATGCGGTCATGTGTCGGGTCTTTCCGATGACCTTCACAAAATCAGCACAACTCTGGTTTAGCCACCTGCCACCACGCTCTATCAGCAACTTCGATGAGTTCAGCTCGGCCTTGTTGCACCAATTCACAAGTTGCAGGAAGTACCAGAAGATGCCATTAGAGCTGTTTAGCCTCAAACAAAAGGAGAATGAGAGTCTGCGCGCCTATATCAACTGTTTCACAACGACAAAGCTGGAAGTGCCATCTGCGTCGGAAGAGCTGTTGGTAAACGCTCTGGTACAAGGCCTGCGGAGAGGCGAGTTCTTCCAGTCACTGGTTGTCAAACTAGCTCTGAAATTCGGAGAGCTCTTAGAGAGAGCTGAAAAATACATCCACCTGGAGGAAGCTCTAAAGATCAAGGACGAAGGAGAAAAAAAAAGAGAAAGATATGATAGAGAGGACAGGGTAGCGGTGAAAAAGCCCAGACCAGACCTGTCTGGTGGGAGACCTCGTTTTGACAGATATACTCCTCTAGAAACACTACAAGGCGAAATTCTGCAGGCAATAGAAAGGCATCCAGGCCTAAAATGGCCTAAAACCTATTCACATAAGCCCAAGAAGGAAAGATCTGACCGGTTCTGCCATTTCCATAATGAATATGGACATGATACTGATCAATACACTCATTTGAAAGATGAGCTGGAGAGAATGGTTCAAGCTGGGCACCTGAAAGAGTATGTCCGCATGAGAAAGGAAGAGGCCAGATCTGGTCGTAGTGGTTATGATCGGCCCCAACAAGGCAAGAGAGATCAGGATAGAAGACACGCTGAAGGATGCAGGTTTGATCAGGCGCAGGTCATTCATGGCGAGATTCAGATGATTACGGGTGGAGAGCTGGAAGAGCATTCTAAACGGGCGCAACATAGCTATGTTCGGGCTGCGAAGGATTTAGTTAGGAAATCGCGTGAGGTGGGGAAAATGGCATCTACCCCGAACATTTGTTTCGGGTCGGAAGATGGAGATGGCATTTTGGCCCCACACATGGACGCTTTGGTTATAACAGCAACCATCGCCAATTATAATGTGCGTCGAATTTTCATTGATACTGGAAGTTCTGCTGACATTTTGTTTTATGATTGTTTTCTAAATTTGAAGCTGGATGTTGAGCTGGAGGAGGTTACTACCTCCTTGGTTGGGTTTGCAGGAGGAGCCCTGAAGCCTTTGGGGGCAGTCAGGCTCCTTGTAACGTTGGGTGAGGAGCCTTACAGGGTGACCAGAACGGTGCATTTTTTGGTAGTGGATGAGCCATCCTCTTACAATGTAATGCTGGGTCGGCCGTCCCTGAGCCAGTTTCAGGCTGTGATATTAGTTTTCCATATGAAGATGAAGTTTCCAGCAGAGGATGGAACAGGAGAGGTGCGGGGTGATCAATATTCGTCACGACAGACATATATTTAATGTGTCAGAAGGAATAGCGAAGAGGAAAGATAGAGTAAGAAAGCTCGAGTGGAGCAACCAAGGCCAGACCTGGTCCAAAGAGAAGATGGGCTGATGCTAGTTGAAGTGGTCCCAGGGGATGAGAGTCGAGTCCTCCGTGTAGGAACGACTCTAAGTCCGGAGATATTGACAGATCTAGTCGCGTTATTGCGAGGCAGCGCCGATGTGTTTGCCTGGTCTCCCCAAGACCTTGTGGGGATTGACCCAGAGGTGACAGAGCATCGCTTAAACATCAGCCCAGACATAAAACCGGTGAAGCGGAAGAAAGGCAACTTTGGACCCGAAAAGGAAGCCATCATTGAGGCTGAGGTGGAGAAGCTGTTAAAAGCTAAGAATATTCATGAGATACAATTTCCTGAATGCGTCTCTAACGCTGTACTGGTCCCTAAAACTCAAGAAGAATGGCGAATGTGCATTGATTTTCGTGACCTCAACCGCACCTGCCCAAAAGACCACTACCCGCTCCCAAGGATTGACCAATTGGTTGACTCTACTTCTGGTTGCGAACTCCTGAGCATGATGGATGCCTCACAAGGTTATCATCAGATCAGGCTCGCGAAGGAGTACTGGAAGCGATTCAGCTTCATCACCCCGAAGGGGACATACTGTTACGTGGTCATGCCATTCGGGCTCAAAAATGCAGGGGCCACGTATCAGAGGTTGGTGGATAAAATATTCAAGGAGAAGCTAGGGCGGAACATGGAGGTATACGTAGATGATATGTTGGTCAAAAGTATTAATGCCACCTCTCATGTGGAAGATCTGAAAAAAATATTCGCCACCTTGAGGAAGTATAGGATGAAGCTTAACCCCAAGAAGTGCGCGTTTGGGGTTAGAGCTGGCAAATTTATGGGATACATGGTCACGGAAAAGGCATTGAGGACAATCCAGAGAAGGTAAAGGCAATCATGGACATGCAGGCACCCAGAAATGTCAAGGAAATGCAATGTTTGGCAGGTCCCATCAATGCCTTGAGCCGATTCGTTTCGCGCTCAGCGGAGAAGAGCCTGCCATTTTTTTAGGCCTTGCGAAAGAAGGCTCGGTTTGAATGGAACAGCGAGTGTGAGGACGCGTTCAGAAAGTTGAAGGAACACTTGGCTAGCATGACCTTACTCACGAAGCCTATTTAGGGAGAACCCCTAATCTTGTACTTATCTGTGGGACAGCAGGCATTCAGCTCTGTCCTACTTCGGGAAGAAGGCAAGATACAGAGGCCGGTCTATTACTGGAGCAAGGTCTTGCATGATGCTGAGGAAAGGTACGTTGAATTTGAAAGAGCGATGCTGGCTCTGGTTGGAACAGCTCGTAAACTACGTCCATACTTTCTCTCGCACATCATAATTGTGCGAACCAACCTGCCGTTGAGAGCTATAATGGATAATCTGGAGGCATCAGGACGACTGGTCAAGTGGATAATTGAGCTCAGTGAGTTTGATATTGCGTTTGAATCCAGGACAACCATTAAAGCCCAGGCGCTAGCTGATTTTATGCAAGAGATGACTAGCTCATCTGAAGACAACCAGGAATGGACGATTTTTACAGACGGCTCTGTTGGAAATCAGGGCTGTGGGGCTGGGATAGTTCTGATCGACCCAGCAGGTGTAGCTATTGAATATGCAGTGCGCTTGAATTACACCTTGTCCAACAACGCGGCGGAGTATGAGGCCCTCTTAAGAGGGGTTCAGATGGTGCAAGATTTGGGGGCAGAGCTGGCTTGTGCCAGAGTAGATTCCTAGCTCGTATGTAAGCAGATAAATGGCAAGTTTAAGACGAGGGAAGATAGCATGCAGAGGTACTTAGCTAAGTTCAGAGAGCTCACCAGGGGCATGAAATCTCTGACAGTCTTGCAAATTCCCAGGGAAGAGAATGAAAGAGCTGACTATCTAGCGAAGATAGCTAGCTCAACTACGGACTGTTGCGAGAGGGTGATTACTTTGTTGAAGGCAGATGCAGAATTCGGGACAGAGCAGGTGTGATCGGTGAATGAAAGAGAGGATTGGCACTCCCCCATAAGAGCGTATCTAGAGAAAGGAGTCTTGCCAGAGGATAAGAAGGAATCGGTAAAAGTGCGGACCAGGGCTGCCAGATTTTGTCTAGTCAAGGAAGAGCTGTTCTGGAGAAGATTTGGGCAGCCCCTTTTACGATGCCTTAGCCAAGGGGAAGGTTAGGGAAATCCATGAAGGATGTTGCGGCAACCACATGGGCGCCAGAGCTTTGTCAAGCAATATCTTGAGAGCGGGGTACTTCTGGCCACAATTGCGGAAGAAGGCAGAGGATTTTGTACGAACATGCGAGAAATGCCAGAAGAACTCTTCGTTGATACATAAGCCCACTGAAGAGCTCATGACGATGGGCTCCCCTTGTCCATTTGCCAAGTGGGGGATCGATTTAGTTGGCCCTTGCCCCATGGCTCCCGCCCAAAAGAAATTCTTGATAGTAGCAATCGATTATTTTAGCAAATGGGTGAAGTCTGAGGCCTTGGCAAAAATTACAGAAGACATGGTCATGAAGTTCTTGTGGAAAAATGTTGTGTGCAGGTTTGGCATCCCCAGAATCCTTGTTTCAGATAATGGCACCCAGTTCATGGGTACTAGAATCAGAGCTTGGTGTGCGAAGATGAAAATTGATCAGCACATCACATCTGTATACCATCCCCAGGCTAATGGTCAAGTAGAGGTCACCAATCGCATACTGGTGCAGGGGATCAAGACGCATTTGGAAAGAGATGGGGGCAGATGGGTGGATGAACTGAACTCAATTTTATGGGCGTACAGAACTAATCCCAAGGAAAGCACAGGGGAGTCGCCTTTCAGTTTAGTTTATGGTATAGATGTCGTGGTGCCTGCTGAGATTAGCGTGGAAACTCACCGAGTTCAGAATTTTGTTGAAAAATAGAATGAGTTGTTGATTCAAGATGCCCTGTACTTGGTTGAGGAGAAAAGAGACAGAGCTGCCGTCAGAATGGTGCATATCAAGGGACGAATAAAGGCGACATACGACAGATCTGTCGTCCAAAGGTAGTTTCAAGTAGGAGATCTGGTTTTGAGAAGATCTGATTTAGGTAAGGCAAAGGGAAAGCTGGATGCCGCGTGGCAAGGACCATTCTGAGTCACCCAAATCTTGGCTGGAGGATCTTATAAACTAGAAGAGTTGGATGGGACTGAGATTCCTCGTGCCTGGAACATCGCTAATTTGAGAAAATTTTATACATAATTGTAATTTTTGATATTCACTTGTTATTGAATAAAAATTGCAGGTTGGTTCTTATCCGTCAGATTAATTGCGTGTCCATACTTAAGCCAGAATTGGCTAAGGGTGGATGCCCTCGATTTTGCCTGACCTGATTGTCAGTTTAAGCCAGAATTGGCTAAGGGCGGATGCCCTMGATTTTGCCTGACCTRATTGTCAGTTTAAGCCAGAATTGGCTAAGGGCGGATGCCCTTGATATTGCCTAACCTGATTGTCAGTTTAAGTAAGAATTGGCTAAGGGTGGATGCCCTTGATTTTGCCTGACCTGATTGTCAGTTTAAGCCAGAATTGGCTAAGAGCGGATGCCCTTGATTTTGCCTGACCTGATTGTCAGTTTAAGCCAGAATTGGCTAAAGGTGGATGCCCTTGATTTTGCCTGACTTGATTGTTAGTTTAAGCCAGAATAGGCTAAGGGCAGATGCCCTTGATTTTGCCTGACTTGATTGTCAGTTTAAAGCCAGAATTGGCTAAGGGCGGCTGCCCTCGACTTCCTGACCTGATGGTCAGTTTAAGCTAGGAATGGCCAAGGGCGGATGCCCCAAATTACTAATCAGATTGTCAGTATGAGCTCCAACTACATAAGGACGGACGTCCCATGAATCCGAGCTGATTGGAGAAATACGCCAGACTTGGTGGTAAGTTAAGACTGGCGAAAGCTGGAAAAAATCCTAATTTGATTGAAATAATTAATGAGCAATGAGAAAATCAAAAACATTCTCAAAGAAAAAGATACAACGTTTTTACTCAAAAGATTGATGCATAAGCTTGCAGAAAAGTGATTACAAATGCAGGGGAAAAGAAAAAAGCAGGAACAAGGCAAGTCCAGCATGAGGGACCAAAAAATCTATCCATGTGAGCCTGAAGCTCTCCGATCTGCAGCCAGAGTTCGGCGAACATGCCAGAGCTCACGCTCAGTCTCGTGATAGCGTTGACGGTACTTATTGGCTCGCTCAGAGAGCATGGGCCTCGCCGGTGGCGACAGTCAGCGATTCACCGACTCAACCAGATCCGCCTTCTCCTCCTGCAACCGGTGGTTGACTTGCCGGAGTTCAGCCCATTCTCTCTTGTAGTGGCGTTTCTTTTGCCTTCTTCTGTCCAGAAGGCGATAAAGGTAGCTTACTTTTTCTCCAAGCATGACCAGCTTGTCAGTCAGTTTGAATTTTTCGACAACCAGAGAGATGTTTTTTCGCTTGGCGATATTAAGTTCTTGGAGAAGAGGGGAAGAAGCCATTACAAAAAATTCAAAAGGAAATAATGAATACAGGGACATATTTAAGGAAGCAAAGGCGCGTGGAAAAGGAATCAAAAGGTACTAGGGTTTCCGGATAATCAGGAAACCCTAGAAACTCAAAAGCCACAATGAGACAAAATATAAGAAATTATCATTTATCCAAAAGAGTGCAATACAAATTTCAAGATAAATTAAAAATCTGACCAGCCACATAGGCAACAATATCAGGTCTGTTTCACATACAAAAAAGGCATAGAAATCTAAGGCTCTGCATCCAGCTCTGCAGCTAGCTGTTCCACCGCATCTTCATCCAAGGCGCCAGGGGACGCTTCTCCTGGTCTGGTTGAGACCCAGCAGGCGGAGAAGAACGAAAAAGAGAAAGAATGTGCTCGGCAAACTCCGCAGCCTCAGCAAGATGCAAACAGTCTTGCTCCTTGGCGTAAACAAAAGAGGCGAGCTCAGGAGGAGTCTTCAGTGGAAGATCCCGATCAAAGATAGCATTGGGATCGGCTGTATTGGCTGCGCTCCACTTAGCTTGCTTGCCCAAAGCAAAGTAGTAATAGCTCATGGCCTCGGGGACGAGCAGGGAGTAGAGCTCTCTGGACCCCAAGAAAGCTCTCCTGGCCTCCTCTCTAGCCAGTTGAACTAACTTAAGGACCTCTTCGGAGCCTAGAAATTCCATCCTCCACTCCTCCTTGGCTTTGATCAGGGCCTCATCCGCCAGACTGCGAGCCTCAGTCAGGGCTTGCTCATCTCTGCAGTCTCAGCACGAGCAGTCTCAATCATCTTTGCCTGTGCCTTGCTCATCTCTGTAGTTTTGGCCTTCGCTTTCTTGAGCTTCTCCCTTAGTTCCCCTAGATCTTCCTCTTGCCTCTTCAGCTTCACTCCTCTCTCCTTAGCAAGAGTCCTGATGCGCTCCATCTTCACGGTGAGCTCCTTGTTCTCCTTAACCACATCAAATTGGATCAGCAATCTGGTGATGCGAGAGGCCAAGAGAGCCTTTTTGGAGGAAGTCTGATTAACAAAGGCAAAGAGAAGTTAACAATTAAGCAAAAGACACGCTACTGGGATGAAAGCAAGGAATTTACCCGTGCTTCATCTTGGCACCAGGACTCTAGCAATTTCCGATCGGTCATTTTTTCCAAGTCCGGTTGGTCCGCCGGCAGTATTTGCCGGAGCACATATTGGGTGGCAGTCTCCCCCGAGCAATTGGCGATTGAGTTAATCGGAGGTGGGAAGCTGCGAGTAATGGGGGGAGCCACGTGAGGTATAGAGGGGGCCACGAGGGCACGGCTGCTGGAGATCGTGCGCGGCCTCTTAGAAAGAGGGAGTGTATCTCCCTCAGAGTCAGAAGAAGAGTGCCGGGTAAGAGCAGGGCGAGGAGGCAACTGAGTAGGGTTGGAGCCGCTCTCTTGAAGAGGATCTTGAGCTGGCTTAGAAGAAGAAGGGCCCGCTCCGTGCTTGGTAGACCTGGAGGCTCCGCCTGCCTTCTTCTTGGCCGCCTCGATCATTTCACGCATCATCCTGACTAAAAACAGAAGAAAAAAAGGATAAGGACAGAATAAACAAGCAAAACGAAAAAAAAAAAACTATACCAATTTCTTTGGTCAAAGGGGCTGTCTCTGACCAATCGTTGAAAAAATCTAAGACAAAGGGAAGGAGAAGGTCGGTGACGTGGAGAGGGTTCTCATTCAAGATAGAAATAATCTTTTTTATACGGGCAGACCTGTTGGTAGAGGATAAAGGTGGATACAAAGGTAGCCCTTCAACGGGCTTAGGATTAAAGCCCCAGTCCTCACTACAATAAACAAAAAAAAACTTTTTCCTCCAATCTTTGTTGGAGGTAGGGAGTTTAAACAAAAAGTGAACTCCGGGTCTGACTGTCAAGTAAAAATAACCCTTAAAGGAGCTCTTTGCCTGGAAGAGCTCGAAGAAGGTGTGAGCAGAAGGGTCTAGGCCAGCATAGCGCATGGCCAGACTGTAACAAACCACGATGCGAAAGGAGTTAGGGGTAAATTGAAAAATGGGTATCTGGTATATTTTGTCTATTTCCAGCATTAATGGGTGTACGGGAAGGCGCAGACTTGCCTGAAACTGGTCTTGGTAAAAGGTTAACCAGCCGGCCGGTGATTGACAGGCTAATATACCCGCCGGAAGGCAATAGGTATCATAAGGATCAGAGATTTTATGTTTATGATGAATTTCCTCCACCGTCCTTTTACCTAGTATGGATGTGACCTTGGGATGGTCGGCGATGGCCAGAGGATATTCCAGGCCGCCAGAGAAAGAGGAGAGGGCAGCCACCGCCGCGGCTGCCGAGGAAGAAAGGGACAAAGAATCAGATTCCACTGTGGGGGCGGTAGATGGGGAAAGTGAAGAGGCTCTCGCCATCACAAGAAGTTCCGACGGTGAGGAGGAAGACGGCACCACCGCTACCGGAGTAGTAGACGGAGGAGAAGTGTTAGTAGGGGGAGTGTTAGAGGACGACGCCATTTTAGGAAAATTAAAAGAGATTAGGGGCTAAGAGAGGTACCTGGTTTGTAAAAGATTGCCGGAAAAACCAAACTGAGAAATTTGAATCAGAGAGGATTGCCAGAAATTCCAAGAGAAGAGGAAAAGGAAACTCGAAATATTTTGAGAAGTGAGAAATGCAAAATGAGAATTCAGTAGGAATAAAAGAAAGTAGGATAATTTCAAAAAGTGGAAATCGATAAAGGCGGGATTTGATGGGATCCTCGCATTTAATGTTGGCAGAGGAACAGTACTCTAGGCAGTGAGCTGGAGCGTCAACCGTCCTAGAGTAGGGCTAACGTGGCAGTACTGGGGAAAGCGTGAAAATATGAAAACTGCTTTGAGAAATGAACCGACACTACTAGCGCTAATAATTAGGCCTGGTTCTCAGGCGGATTTCTCGGGATCCGTGCAAAGTACGAGTAGTAATAAACATGTGGGACCTTATTTATTGCGGAGACCCCTGGGATATAACAGCTCTACCCCAACACCTGTGGGGGGGAGGAGTTGATGGGGTAATAGATGGGTCAGACCTGAATTGGGGTAGACCTGATCTGAAGATCTGAAGTAACGGGAATAAAAAGGACACAATAAGACCAGCTTGGCCTGAATGAAGGTCTAGCTAGTCCTCTTGGGAAAACAGGACATCAGGAAAAGATGAGTACAGCTCTTGATCTCTCCTGAGCTGATAAAAGCGCTCTACCAGAAAAGCGATCTGAAGTAAGTGGGACCACTTGTCAGAATTGGTTGCGTAACGGCCCGTGATTCGCGGCACATGCTCCTGAGATCCCGACTAGGGTCCCCACTAGGAGAAATAATAAGTATCTCAGCCCCAAAGCTGAGAGAGGTATGTCATTCTTTGTGCATTCATTTTTTGCTTGCTAAGAGAAACCTCATACGCTTTACTGACTTAAGCATCGGAGAGGTTTCCACCGGAAAACCCCCGGTGGTCCTTTCTAACGTGTTTCTGTGCGCAGGTCAAGAAGTTATTCAAGGTTCCAGGCGTTGTTCTAGACGTCGATCATATTTTGGGTTGAAACAGTGGGATATATAAAAAAAAGAAAAAAAGAGAAAAAAAAGAAAAAAATGAAATTAAGGGTGCTTGAGTTCATAAGAGCATCTATATGTTAAGAATAAAGCCTATTTATAAAGTGCAAGTGAGTATAAAGGGAACTAATGCTCACGTTCCTTAGTATCGAATGTGTTAGTTTGGGTTTTGGGTGAGAAATAGCCTCAATTACATAGAGATAAGAATAATGATATATGGTTATTTTGGGAAGAATGAGGAACAGAAACTATGCTCTATGCTTAGAATTATTGATTGAGTGAGTTATTGATTGCGTTTGTTCTCAAGTTAGCCATACATCTTTATATATGACATACCCTACTAGAGAGCCTACGTTACAACCGTAGAAGTCATCATCCGATTCTTGACCAAATGTGCACACATATGCGATATACAAGTTTTCGATTCTCACGATTCATTGAATACATTCTTTTTGTTGATCCGAGCGTATATACTTACCTTTTGAAAAACACGAGCGAATGAGTGCACCATTATATATTTCCCTTTTGTGAGGATGCATTCTTTTGATTTCAAGGCAAAAAGGTAACACGAGCTTGGCTTAAAAGTTTTTGACAAAAGTGTTTATATTTGCAAAACTATATTTTATGCACAACATGACTCTTTGAACTAGCCACTTTCACACTTACATGTTTTTTATTCTTTCGTTTGCTCGAGGACGAACAAACCAATAAAGCGTGGGGTGATTGATTCTTACGTATTGGTTATAAATATTTATATGTTTCGATTCATGTTTGAGTTGTTTTGTTATCTTTTTTAGGTTGAGATTAGGTTATTTTGCATAATTTTGCATTTTACAACTTTTTACTTAACTTTTCGATTTTTGGATTGTTAATTGGTCCTTTGAGATGGCTTCTGTGTTTTTTCTTATAGCTAGAGCGCTTGACGAGTCTAGGATTTAAGGAGGATTAAGCTCGTAAACTGTTATGGGAATCAAGAGACAAGGACGAGAAAGTCAGCGCCAAGAAGTAGCCACAAGGACACTCATCCGGTCGGATGGATATGACATCCGATCCTACTGGACTCACATTCGGTCGGATGGAGTTGACATCCGACAGGATTGGCTGACAAGAGACCCCATCCGGTTGGATTCTTCTGAACATCCGGCCGGACGCGAGCGTTACAAACTCATGATTTCAAAAAAGATCTTGAAGTTGCCAGGCGAGAAAGGGGGGGTTTTGGAGACTACAGAAAGGCCAAGAACCTGACCTACGAAGAATAATTTAGAAAACTACACCCTAGAGCCCTCACGGCAATTCCATGCGAGTTAGATCGGGTTTTTGTTAGCTTACCATTTCATCCTCGAAGAACGTATGCAACTTGGAGTTCGTGACAAACTCCTGGATTCATAGCATAGAAGAACTTCTCTCCAGAATCGATGGAGTTAGCCTAGCATTAATCTTTCGGCTCAATCGTTCGTTCATTTGAATTTAGTATTCTCTAAAATCTCTTTCAATTTCATAGTTAGTCCATTTTATGAACATTATCTTGTTTGGATATTGGGTGTTGGAACAATTTAGTTGGTTTTGGATCCTTGGTTGATTAAGATTTATTGATATTGTTCTAATTTTTAGACTTTGTGTTGATTAAGTTGGTTGTTCCATATTCTTGCATTTCTATAGTTGTTAGATTGGTAATTATTCGTATTAGAAGTACGATTCATCAAATGCTCTCCAGGTGTTCCATAATATGTTTGAATGACAACTTTTAGTTAAGTGCTTTGATAAGTAGTTGAATAGATTTTAAATTCATTTTTATATCCGTTGTTGAATTTTAATTACGTTCTTGCATAGAGATTAACACTCTCTTTGTAAGATTAGATTTAAATTGTAATTTGTTTTAAATAAACAAAGAAAAACCCTTTTGTTCGCGTGTTTTAGAACTTTTGAAGTGTAATATAATAAACATCGTTGACTCCGTATTTTCACTCCTTGAGAATTTCACTCGGTTTAACTTGCCAATTTACAGTGACTCCGTTCTCTTGCGGGTGAACTTGCTTTCAGAACTTAAAACCTTTTAAAAATAGACGCGCATGATCCAAACTTTTGTGCACCACTTTTAAGATATTTAATTTAAAAACACGTAAGTTTGCTCGCAAGAGTACAAGGAACTTGTAGGGTGGTGATTTTGACTCAAGTCGATTCTCTCGAGGACAACTATTCGGTATTTTAGACGTTTTTCTTAATTAGATAAATAATATAAAATACATGTACATCGGGTTTTTTTTGAAGAATTGATTTGATCATTAAAACGAAAGAAATATAGAGTTTAAAACTAATTGAACTAATTATCTATATTACCAACTAAGAAACTAGGAATTAATATCAACGAATCTAAAAGCATGAATATAAGAAACTTCCATGAAGCAATTGTGTCATACGAATCTAAGACGGAGAATTAAGCATAAATTAATTGCATAAATAAGCTATATGAATCCAATATCGAAAATAAATCCAAGCATGAAACGAATGAAGAACTAATTATTTAATCTAGAATTAACTAAGAATTTAACTAAGCAAATAACTAGGAAATTAACTAAGAGTTTAGAATACTTATTGGAACTAGTAAAAGCAATGAAAATCTCCAGCTATTGAAGAGTTTAACGTTGATCTTGGGCGAAGATTGAATCCCGAACGTGAAATCAAAGCCTCAGACTCGTCGTTCTTTGATCCTTGATCTCGGTCTTCAAATCTCATTATAGGATGTGGAAGTATGTTTACTCTAAGCCCAAATACCCTAGGACGGCGTGTGCCTTCCAAAAATCCAAAATATGAAGGGTATTTATAGATATAGCATGTCTTGGTGCACAAGAAACCCTAAAAACGCGTTTCTGGGCAGCCACGTTGATGTCGCATCGACCGATGCGTGCTGCCTCTCGGCGTCGACGCTGATTATGTGCTCACGTCGACTGGGCGGGTGCGTCGACTGACGCAGTCTTGGATCGACTCTTCAGAGAGTTGTTACGTCCTGGCATCGATCGTCGCGGATCAGGGCCTTGCGTCGACGGAGCGTCGACGCTCGCGTCAACCAACGCTACAGAGAGCGATTCTCATTTTCTCGATTTTTCTGTTACTCTTTCACCGTAAAGCTCGTTCTCCACTCTTGAATATTGAACTTCGCCTATCTACGCGTTGAACTTTTCCGGTTGCTTAGCTGTAAGGTGAAAAACAATGAAATATCACTTATTTGCATCAAGTACGATCAAAATACGGTAAAATAAGCTGAAAGTATAAAAATAGAAAATTAAACTTAAACTATTCAACTTATACAAAAAACAAATAGAAAAACAAACTAAAAAGCTAATAAAAATAAGAACAAATCTACGCTAATCAACCACCCCATACTTAATTGGTTTGTTCGTCCTCAAACAAACGATAAATTCAAAGAATAACAAGTATGAAAATCAGTCCAAGCAATGAGTCGTGCTATGCTACATACATAATTTTGAAAATATAGATACAAATCACGCAACGTCAAACAATTCACCCTTTATTATATCGTCGCTTCAAAATCAAAATCATGCATCCTCTCAAAAAAGGGAATAAATATGTGCGTGTACGCTCAAAAGCACTCAAGCATTGCTGCATGGGACGTGTATACACTCTAATCATATAAATACATGCACAATAAACAAGTACCGAAAATCAATCTCTTTTCAATCGCAAATTAAGTGTGTTGTCAAAACTAAGAATCGAAAAAGGTCTTTACGGGTTATAGTGTAAGGCGCTTTGGGCGGGTATGGAACATATAAGTCATGTGGCTAAATAACTCACTCAACCTATTCTAATCAAGAAGCAAATGTGCTTCACCTCGTTCAAAAGAAAAATCTCACTAAACAATCATAACGTAGCCTTTAACATAGGCTATTCCTCAACTCGCAACTCTAGAACCGACTTGTCGCTCGAACCACTTAAATAATCTAGAAGCTTATGATATGCTTCTTCTTTTATTCAGAACTCTTACCTCTTAAACATTAGGCTTTACGCAAAAATGAACAATAAACTCAAGCCTTAAAGTAAGCGCGTAGGCAATTACTCGACACAATTCAACAATACTCACCATCCTTTCTTATTTTATCCCCCCTTTTATTCTTTTTTATGGGGTCATTTTTTATCTTTTTTTTTCTTTTTCTGAGGGTGGTCTTTTATTACAAAAATTCATAAACATCATAAATTCCTAATAAAATCTCCAAAATAGTAATAACCAATAAAAATACGAAATCCTACCCCACGCTTTTAATGGGTTGTAGGGGTTGACTCAAAAAAAATACTCATGGCTATAAGCATGGATTATTTGGCTATGATTGGCTCATTCGAAATTTATAGTGGCTAAAATATATGGATACGGCCAGAATTGGGTTTATTTTTGTGCCTTAACCTCATTTTCAAAGTCAACTACACACAGCGGTTTCAAAGAGATATCAAAATTGAAACTTATTCAAGCACATGCATTGATGATAAACACTCAGGCTACTCACAGGCTTTTTTCATGAAAAAGTTTTTGAATTGACGCTGCTTTTTAAGGTTTTGCGAAATCCATTGCGTCCAAGTACCATTTTACAATATATAAATAATAATTTTAAAAATTTATGCACTTGTACACGCTCAAAAGATAAAAGCCTCAAATCTAATCTTAGTTAACTTCGACAGGCAAGCCATACAAACACAATTTGGAGTAGGAATAGTAATCAATCACGTAAAAATTTATGCATTTCAAAACAAATACATCAAATTGCACTTCCTTTTTAAATATAACCATACTCAACCACCCCCCCTCCCTAAAAACTTGGCAATCTCCTGATTTTCATAAATATAAAAGAAAATAAGAGCAAGGAAGATAAGAAAACATCCCTAAAAATTCGATAGTCGAGTCTCTCAAAAAAATGCTTGTACAATTATCCTTCGTCTCAGACCGCGTGATTGGATTGTCTTTAACAAACCTATAAAAATAAACAAAATAAACAAACAACGATTGTGATCAATTGCTACGTGCAAGTGCCCGGTGGCACGTCTTTTGGGATTTGAAACAGCTGGATTGCAGCTCAACGTCGTAAACGGCTGGGTTGCAGCTCATTAAAAGGTTGCCGAACTGCGGCTAACTTGGGTTGGATTGCGACCTCGATTGACGAAAACTAGACGACAGATGCTACTAGCGGTAAGCTCATCGTTATCCCTGAATGTTGCGGCTAGCGGTAGGTTCAGCGGTTGATCATCATTGTTAACGCCTTGAGTGGAACTGGCGGTAAGGCCTTGCGGTAGCGAGCTACCGCTATATAACCGTTTAGTTGTCCAGAATAGGCGATTTATCGTATTTTCTTTACATCAACACACATATAAACGTACCACGGCAATTGACATAATATAAAAAGACAAAAATAAAAGAAAATAAAAGAAAACGAAAAATAACTAATGCTTGTGTTGCCTCCCAAGAAGTGCTTGTTTAATGTCGAAAGCTCGACACAAGTTGCTTGATCAATTTTTAGCTCGTGGTGGGTCCACGAACTCCTTCTTGCTTCTATCTCGACTCTTCGTATATTTCTCGTAATAAGGTTGAAGTTGATGCTTGTGGAATTGGAATCTCGTCTTTGTACTCTCATCGTAAATAGTGGCTACTCCATACTCATCCATCTCCTTTATTAAAAATGGTCCACTCCATGCGGCTGTAAAATTGGTTGGATCAAACTTACGATCAGAATTATATAGCACTAGTTGACCAACCTTGAACCTCAAATCATCTAACTCCTTATCAAAAACCTAGTTCGACGTTTTCTTCTTTGTCATCTAATCCTTTATATATGCCTTTCCCTTGTTCAATGTACGTTTAAAATTTTTGTAGGGGTCGAGGGAAATACTTCTTGAACGATTATGCGGTGGCTTCGTCTCTTCTCTTGGCTCAAACTTCGAAAGATCTCTTTGTGGTATCAACTCCACTTTTGGCTCATTTTTAGGTACGTCAAACTTAATGGGCAATCCATCATCAAATGCCTCTACATTATCACATAGCTCAATTCCCAGAGAATTCATCAAATGCTCCCCGCTCAAGTCTTTCTTGCCATCCTCATTATCAAACTCTTCGATCGTGCCGATGCTCAGGAGTTCATTCATGCAAGAATTTACTAAATCAATTGTAGAACATTCGTCCTTTATAAATGGTGAAGGAATCTTATGAATATCTTGAAGTGAAAACATCATCGTTCTGCCTAAGATGGACATAATCATCCTCCCTTTATTTACGTCGATCATCGTGCGCGTTGTAGACATGAATGGACGTCCTAATAAAATGGCGTGTTCTTGATTCTCGCTTTGTACGTTACCAACGTCCATAATGACAAAATCCACCGGCACAACTAGCTTGTCTACTTGTACTAAGACATTCTCTATAATCCCCAAGGGTACCCTTATCGTTCTATCCACCAATTGTAACCTCATCGTGGTCAGCTTCAGCGGTCCCAGGTCAAACTCCTTGTAAATTGAGTGGGGCATCAAATTTATTCTAGCTCCAAGGTCGAGCATCCCCCTTAACGTTTGTCCATTCCCGAGAGAAATAGTTATACAAAAACTCTCGGGATCCTTCTCTTTGGGTGGCAATGGTTTCTTAAATATATCACTAACTTCTCTTATCAAAGCCACATGTTGATTTCTATCCAAACGTCTTTCCCTTGATGATAGTTCCTTGAAAAACTTCATAAACGTTGGCATTGTCTTTATCACCTCCAGCAGGGGAAGGTTAATATTAGCATTTTTCAATAAATTGTATAGCTCCATAAATTTTTTATTTTCCTTGGCCGAGCGTAGGCGACTTGGGAAGGGGACATGATCATAAATGGTCAACTTCTTTGGTGGTGCATTTAAGGAATCAATGGGTTCTTCAGTTGCTGTCGAATCCTTTCTCTTCAATGGCCCCAAAATATTTGTATTTGAAGATTTATGCATTAGATCGGCCGATTTGGTTGCATCTACTTGTGGTTGGGTTTCGGCCTCTTTCTTGTCGTTCTCCTTCTCTAGCTCTATGTCGTTATCTACCTCTTTTCCACTTATCAGGACATGAATAGCTAAGGCTTGCTCCGTTTGACTCGGAAGCCTATTCTTGTTGTTCAACAATGTCGCCATGGTTGCCGAGAGTTGTCCTATCATCATATATGAATGCCTCTGCCCTTGCTGTATAGTCTTAATAAGTTCATCAATCCTTGACTCGACCTTATTTACTTGTGAAGCCAATTGGGCGAGTCCCTCTTGGTTTCTAATTATTTCAGCCACTTGATTTTGCTTCCAAACCAATAATTGATCATCTACTTGAACTTTAGTAGGTATCTGCCCTTGCGTATGGAAATTATTCTGAGGTGGATGGAAATTGCGCATGTGGTGGTGGATATTGCGCGTTGAATCTCTTAGCGGGTTGCTGCCCCTGATTAGAAAAGTTTTGGAGGGCATTAACTTCGTGTTGTTCATTGTTGAATGGGTACATATCGGCTAAATATTCGGGGGATCCATATTGGTGACACGTCGCATCCATCTTCTTTGAAGAGGCCTTTCTCGCCCGCTCGGCCTTCCAAGCTTCCAATTTCTCATCAAATATCTCCTCGCATTTCGCCTTGACTAATTTCCCATCGTCTAAATCAGAATCGGGGATGGACATCTCATTAAATTTTAATTTACGAGGCCGAGGGTTGGTTTATCTAGATTTTTCACTTTGTTTCTCCAATACTCGTTGTGACTCATGGGCCATTAAATCTCCGAAATCTCCTCCTACTGCTATTTCAAATTGACCTTTCCCCATGGGCGACAAACCATCAAAGAAAAATCGATTAATTATCTCAGGGGAGTAGCTATGATGGGTACATGCTTGTAAAAGTGTTTTGTAATGTAAAAGTGTTTTGTAATGCTCCCATGTTTCATGAAATAATTCTCCCTCCACTTGTTCGAAGTTAGTAATCTGCATGCGAAGACGTCCCGTGGTTTGTGCTAAATAGTATTGATTGAGGAACTTCTCGCTTATCATCTCCCAATCAGTTGACGATCTTCGTTCTAAGGATAGTAACCATGTCTTCGCCTTGTCTTTCATGTTATAGGGGAAGCAAATCATTTGCATCTCCTCCCGGTTGAGGCCATTACCCACAAATCTTCCTACTTCATCGATAAAGTTGTTTAAAAACGCTAAAGGGACTTCATGTACATTTCCGTGAAAAGTCGGAATTAAATTAAGTTGATGCGATTTAATCTCCACTTCCCTTGCAGTTGGTCCAATAACAATAGCAGACCCATAAGGCACCACCTTCGGGCGTGCCAAATCTCATTGTCGAGGTGCTCGGGGGTGTCTCGGTGCTCTCTCTCAATGATAGGCAGCTTCATAATCTCCTTCGTAATCTTGGTCATCGAACCTTTCATCTACAAACTCTCGTCAAGGGATTAGTCTTTCAGGATAATCTTCATACACTTCCTCGTCATGTTGAGAGTTCCTTCCTTTATTTCCTTGTCTTAGTTGTAGCGGGGCCCGATTGTTTGGTGGTTGATTGTGACCTCCAAAGTATCGCGGTTCGCTTCCATACTCTACCCCACGTCTTCGTGGAGGTTGTAAAGGTAACTCATTGTTTAATGCATCGAACAACTCATTGTGATCGTCCTCATGATTTGCTCTTCTAGCCATATTTCTGGGAATTTTGTCGCACACGATTTCAGTAGCTATGGAAAAAACGCTTTCGGAAACAGAAATGGGTCTTGGTTTTGCTGGATTCGCACGATGGATGTCGTCAAAGAATGGTGCAAGATCGCGTTGAAGTGATCGTCTACCTTGCATAAACTCGATAACAAATCAACGTACCAAATGGCAAAGATCCAAACCTAGTGCAATTATACAAATAACGACTAAATAGAAAATAAAACAAAAAACATCCTTGAATCCTACTTGTTGTCCCCGGCAATGGCGCCAAATTTTTGATCCAAACTTTTGTGCACCCCTTTTAAGATATTTAATTTAAAAACACGCAAGCTTGCTCGCAAGAGTACGAGAAACTTGTAGGGTGGTGAATTTGACTCAAGTCGATTCTCTCGAGGACAACTGTTCGGTATCTTAGACGTTTTTCTCAATTAGATAAATTATATAAAATACATGTACATCGGGATTTTTTTGAGGAATTTATTTGATCATTGAAACTAAAGCAATATTGAATTTAAAACTAATTGAACTAATTATCTTAAACTAGATTACCAACTAAGAGCAATAATTAAACTACTCGAACTTAAGAACTAGGAATTAATAGCAACGAATCTAAAAGCATGAATATAAGAAACTACCATGAAGAAATTATATCATATGAATCTAAAAACGGAGAATTAAGCATAAATCAAATCGCATAAATAACCTATATAAATCCAATATCCAAAATAAATTCAAGCATGAAATAAATTAAGAACTAATTATTTAATCTAGAATTAACTAAGCAATTACCTAGGAAATTAACTACGAGTTTAGAAAACTTATTGTAACTAGTAAAAGCAATGAAATTATCCAGCTATTCCGGAGTTAAACGTTGATCTTGGGCGAAAGATTGAATCCCAAACGTGAAATTGAAGCCTCGGACTCGTCGTTCTTCGATCCTTGATCTAGGTCTTCAAATCTTGTTATAAGATGTGGAAATATGTTTATTCTAAGCCCAAATATCCTAGGATGGCGTGTGTCTTCCAAAAATCCGAAATATGAAGGGTATTTATAGATATAGCATGTCTTGGCGCACAAGAAACCCTAAAAATGCATTTCTGTGCAGCCACGTCGACGTCGCGTCGACCGACGCGTGCTGGCTCTCGGCGTCGACGCTGCCTGTGTGCTTGCGTCGACTGACGCAGTCTTGGATTGACGCTTCAGAGAGTTGCATCGGCCTTGCGTCGTCCTAGCCTCGATCGTCGCTGATCAGAGCCTTGCGTCGACGGAGCGTCGACCGACGCTATAGAGAGCAATTCTCATTTACTCGATTTTTCTGCTACTCTTTCATCGGAAAGCTCATTCTCCACTCTTGAACATCGAACTTCGCCTATCTACGCGTTGAACTCTTCCGGTTGCTTAGCTGTAAGGTGAAAAACAACGAAATATCACCTATTTGCATCAATTACGATCAAAATACGGTAAAATAAGCTGAAAGTATAAAAATACAAAATTAAGCTTAAACTATTCAACTTATACCAAAAACAAATAGAAAAATAAACTAAAAAGCTAATAAAAATAAGGAAAAATCTACGCTAATCAACGCACTGTTTAACTAAAACCTTTTGAGAGGAAGTTTTTCGTTAAAATATTTATTAAGCCCTTAGTAGCTAATAAGAATAAATGGTTTTAAGTGACCTGTTTCATTTGTGTCTCTATATATCTATCTATCAAGTGTGAAGTAGTAATAAGCAAGCAAGCAGTCGTCTATTCCACAATTATGTTGTGGAATGCATATATGCCTGAAACAAAAAACAAGAGAATTTGACTCAAAGCAAAGAACTATCTAAAATTTGAGGTTTTAGAAACATAGGTTTTAGAAAATTACAAGATACATTTGAGGCTTGATATTGTCTAACATTTTTCTTCTTCATATATGCGAGTAACATTTAAAATAAATGGCATTGATACAAGTATTACTATCACCACATCATAGTTAATATGATATCAAACATCATGAGGGATTTTGTAATTTTAAAAAAATCTCTTTGGTTTTTTTTTCATTGCATTCTCACAAAATCTTAATACTATACACACATGCTCTCTTATCTAAATCACTGTTTTAATGTAAAAATCATATGGTTGTAAAACCCCCCAACATGAAATCGAAAAGAAGATTATAAATAAACCGAGAATCATATTAAATATTATTAATTATTTTCATTCAAAACATAACACATTTCATAAAAACAACTAAAAAACAACTGTGGACTTAACATACACTACAACATAAATGGTATTATGTAACACCTAAAAAGTATTACCTAATAAGTCGAAAATGTTACCATAGATCATAGGTAACACTTTTATAAGCGATGCAATTGCTTGCGTTACCTATTGTCTTAGGTAGCACTTTACATGCTTTYAGTGACAGTTATCATAAGTGTTGCATTAAATCATCTATTGTAACACACAGGAGTAACACATGTAAACTWCTACATTTGACCTCTTTTGTAACACTTTTTTCGTTCAAATATAACACTTTATTTGTTGCACTTTTGATTGAATTGTAATATTTTATTCATTAATTGTATCACTTGAACWCCTTCAAGTGTAGCACTTTTTAAATAATTATGTAACACTTAAAATTATCATATGCATYACTTTTTGACTGATTGTAACATTTATTTAGCAATTTTCATATCCAATCATAACACTTTTTGGCAGCATATGWAAATGTAAAGTATCATTCTATAAAGTAAATGTATCACTTTAAACTATTCATTGTAGGACCTTTTAATTAATTATGTAGCACTTTTAAACTATCTCTCGTATCATTTTATCAATAATTATAATATTTTATTTTATTAAGGATATTATATTACACACACAGGCACACATACATATATATATAGAGAGAGAAAGTTTCAAAATAACACAAAGATATATATGAATAAATTTTATAAATAAAAACGTGAATTATGCTAGTGCAACATAGAAGGGAAAAAATTGTATCATTCAATAAATCAACTAACAGAAAATATAAAATCTTGAAAATTATTTAGATGATACTAAACATGCGTGTTCCAAGAAAATACGCAACAACCCTATTTCCAAAACAGAAGCTAAACACGGAAAAAAAACATATCTAATTAGTGAGCTCCATGATAGCAGAGACGATATCACCATCTGACTCCTTTAGAGCTTTGACAGCTCGAGCTCTTGAAAACCCCAGCCTGAGTCATCATCAACTCTATGTCCTTAGGCTCGACACCACTCTCATATACGTCTTCATCGTCCTGAACTATAGTTGGTGACTCAGTCTTCGGCGCGATATTATTCAGGTTGGTAGCCTTGAACTGCTCTGCAGCTTGAGTCTGCAATTGAGAGCTCAAGTCCTCAATCTTTGCCTCCCTGAAGACAACGTATGTGTCTGAATTTGGCTCTTGATTTGATATGACAAACAAGATATTTTTGCTCTTCTTAACGGTGGCTCGGCTGACTCCAGGGATGGGTTTCATTCCAAGTTTCAGCATTGCCTTGCGGCTCTTCTTCTCACTTCGTCTTTGCTTTGACCTACCACTGCCATCTTCTTGTCCTTCACCATCATCTTCATCCCCGTGTATTGGTTTTATGTATATCTGAGTATATCTTTATCCTTGTGTTCCTGTTGGTTCCATTGATAATGTGCAAAAAAAAAAAAAAAGGAAAAAAGTTTGTGGGTAAAAAAAAATACTCGCTCAACGACTTGAAGCCCACAGAGCCCGACGCGTTCAAAATAAAAGAGAGTACTTTTTTTTTGAATTGAACTTAAAAATAATTTTACATGTACACCAAAATTCATAACCGTTTAGAAACACAATACAACATATATCAACTACTAAAAGAGTTTTACTGTGTGATCTAAAGTAAACCTGGCTTTGCTAATGATCAATCAATGCATGCTTAAAAGTGTAATTAACCAACCAGGCTTCTCCTATCAAGAAAGAATTCAGAAATATAAATAAACAGACAAATACATGTAGCCATCACTGTATCCTATTTACATAGATTTTTTTTCTCTTCTTTATTCAGAAATAAGAAGACTGATCATGAAGCACATTTAACTGACCAAGTGACCTCGCTGCTAAAGATCTCAAGCTTCTACTTTCCCTCTGAGTCAAGTCAACCAACGGCGCCTGAGCCGATTTTCCATATTTATGTTTATATTCTACTAATCGAAAAACCCTCTCAAAAGCATTTAAAATCTTTTCCTGCAAAACAACACAAGGTCTGGCGATTAATTTAATCATAGCAGGCATCGTGTTCTCTTCATCTAAAACCTTACGACCATTTTGCAACATCACATCATCTATCAAAGTCAAATGCGCATCCAAACCCGCCTCACAAATAAATGGATCTTGCTTCCCGAGAACCCTAATAAGATACCCAACCGCGTTCACCTCTATTAGGCAAACGATGATTGGATCGTACAAAGCCCGCGGTGAACGGGACAAGCCGACTCGGGCAAAGCCGAAAAACACCAAAAACTACCGTTACGTCTCAAGATTTGCCTACTCAGCCTAGGAGAGCTTCTAGAAAGCCGAGCGAGCGAAACCGAAGCCCGTTTAATCATTAAATCGGTCCCGGATTCAAGCGAATTTACCAAAAAGGGTAATACACCGGCCTATTTACCAAAAAGGGTAAAACACCGGCCTCGATGACTTTTTTTTGAAATTGCACGCTCGTCTCAACAGTCAAACGGGAAATGGCTACTTGGAATATTTATTAACACAATACAAAGGGTCATAACAGAAATGTACAACAATCATAGGTAAAAAACACAGACAAAAGATGAAAAATAATAATGCAGTTATACAAACACATGACACGTTAACATTAACATAATGCAGACAGCAATCAGAGAAATATAGACTGACCAATAACAAATGTTACAAAAAATAACTAGCATAATACATAATAGTAAATAATAAGTCACATTATTTTCCAAAGCAATAACACAGCAAGAATTACAATAAGACAAAAATTACTATGAGATTTAAAAAATCGGCAACTACAATAATAGGCGTCATACTTTGGCAATGTATACATAATGCAAAAAAGACAACACTAAAACGTATATTACTAACAACAGCACAAAATACACAATTTAATCAGCAACAAGACACGAACACAGTTTTACATAGAAGAACACATTACAACTAGTGGAACAGTTTAACATACATTGTGAGCAAAAACAATACACAAAAACAACAAAGTCACAACAGGGGCATACATATAAAACTCAGATGAGTGCTATGGTATATTACAATATAGTTGAAATGCGTCAAATAGTGATTAGAAATAAGAAACATGTCAGTTTGCTGTTAATAATGAAAATATAATGAGCATACAACATTGCGTACTATTTCAAGATAGTACATAACTTAAAAATGCAAGATAACAAATACGTATTGCA
Organism: Phtheirospermum japonicum; assembly: GCA_014905375.1. Classification (NCBI taxonomy): domain Eukaryota; kingdom Viridiplantae; phylum Streptophyta; class Magnoliopsida; order Lamiales; family Orobanchaceae; genus Phtheirospermum; species Phtheirospermum japonicum. The sequence continues at coordinate 512,416 of BMAC01000762.1, forward strand.
TAATAAACCAAGCATACAGTATAAATATACACAACAAGAGTGCACACAGAAATATAATGACAACAATGGTTACTCAGTCATGTAATAAATATTGGATGAATAATCACACAGAATAAATGCATGCGTATTCATTTAATGTTAATTTTAAGTTTTTGGAAACAACATCAAACGCACAGTAAAATACCAAAAATCAAGAAATGAAAGGTGTTTAACATATCATAGCCTAACAAATTTTGACAAAAAGAATCAAAACATGTGAATAATACGTATTGAGTTTTTGATTTAACCAAGCATGCATATCAGTTACAAAATAAAATGCAAGATACACACAYAGAACAACAATGATATAAAYTCAGTGTCACAAATAAAGCGATTGTTAAGCATGCGATTAGTATTAAAAATGCAAAAATTACTACAATACATAACAATACACTTACACATGTTAAAACATTTACCACAACATCGCTAAAAATATATGTTATCCCATAAATAACATATTAGTTTCATCACATGAATTACTGACATTTGTATACATATATATGCCATGCTACTACACCCAATTAAAAAAACCTTAGTAATACAAAGTTTAATACAAATATTAACATTGTATTTGTAGCTAAAGTAAATCTTACAAAGCTAATAAAATAGATGATACTAAACTGACAATTACTTAGATCACATATAAGATTATTATTTAGATTTATCTTCTATTCTTGTATAAAAAATATTATTTTCTGTTTGTAAATTTTAAGAAAGTCCCATGAAAAATATTTGATGGCGTTTCACTTTTAAATACTTAATACCCTCTCGTTAATGACATCTAATTTCAACTCAAAGGAAAGAAAACATAAAATTTATTTGAGTTGGAGGGTGGGAAAGTATTGGAACTTTGAGATTATATCAGCATAAAGCCATTGTACTAGTAAAACCACTGAGTAAGATTTTTGATCCTTTTGTATTGAGCCTCTCTAATATTTTGCAATTAGGCCTCAAACTTAACATTTTTTTAGTTCAGTTCAGATTTACATACAAATATGGGACAACCATTCTATAAAATCAAATATTCTTCTTAGATCATCTGACTCAATGTTCATACACATAGCTTATTTGTATTCAAATATCACGAAAAAAAACTCAAATCAAACCTAAATAGAGWGATTCGGGGGAGAAATTTACCTTGGAAGTTAGATTCTTGAGGGGCAAAACAGATACGAGCGCGGCAACAGGTGGGTAGAATAGGGAGATTCAAGAATATTTGGGCGAATCGAGAGCGAAACAGCTGAGATTGATGGTGCAGAAGATTTCGCAACACTGCGGTGGAGGACTTGGTAAGATTGTGAGGAGCAGGGAACGAGAAATTCTTACAGATCGCGGGAATGAAGGTTTTGGGAAATTTTTAATTTTTTTGCCCTATTTTTAATTTAAGGCAAAGGTCTGGCGCGCGGGAACAAAGGCTTTGGGCGGGTGTTAGTAGAGTTTTCGTGGTGTTGAAATATATTCAACGGGTTCTTGGCTTGGTATTATCGGAAATCGATTCAATTGAAGTATTCAATGTGTTTCAAGCTTGAAAAATAAAAGAAAAAGGAAAATAAAATAATTAAAATAGCTAACTATCCTAAAAATTTAAATAGCAAGTTGGTCGGATGCCTCGTCGTGTGCCTCAAATAGAAAATGCAAAGAAATAATGAAAATAAGCAAGAAAATGCAATGTTTCACCGCACCCCTTTTATAGATACCAGAGAAGTTCTCCCCAAACAAGGGTCAAAGCATCACAAATAACCTCATACATCAAATAATATTACGTATAGACATTTTGGTCCGCATCAGTTGGCATGAAGAATGATAGATGAAATTGGGAATAATGTGGTTGTTCCCTCTTTATAAGGTGTTGTTGATGGAATAACTAGAAAAGGCAAAGTTAGTAATGCTCAGTGTACTGATAATCGGGTTAGGTGGGTACTTAGGCATTAAGGCAGCCTCAAAGCATCGCCATTTTAGCCAAACCGGTT
>BMAC01000763.1:3251-15300 GCA_014905375.1 Phtheirospermum japonicum
GGTTTACTGAAGGGCGACTCTTCCACCTCCTCCTCATCCCAGGCTGATAGAAGACAGATCAGAGAGCTCGAGGCGCAGGTTGAGGCTCAGAGGGCGCAGCTTGAGGCGTTGCAGCAGCAGGCAGACGAGGAAAGGCGACAGCGTGCGGAGGAGCGCCGGCAGCAGGAGGATTTTCAGGCGCGGACGAACGCCCAGATGGCTGAGATGTACGCTCGTTTCCAGCAGCAGTTCCCCGCTCCCTATCAGTAGCAGCAGCAGTTTCCCCCTCCCCATCCATAGAACACTTTTATTTATCTAATAAACTTTGTTACTGTTTCGATCGAACGCAAGTAATTCATAAGTTTTCAAATATTTTTTTTATTATAATTGATTTATTTCTTTGACTTTTCTTTAATTACTTTTTCAATTTTTTGGGAATTTTAATAATTAAACAAGAATTAAAATTAAAACAAAAAATTAAAAATTAATAAAAAAAATTAAAAAATTAAAAATAACGAGGGAAAGTTCCCTCGGAATTTTGAAAAATCCGAGGGAATGTGACTCCCTCGGAAGTCCGAGGGAAATATATTCCATCGGATTTTTTCAATTTCCGAGGGAATATAATCCCTCGGATTTCCGAGGGAATGGAAATCCCTCGGAATTCCGAGGAATTTTATTCCCTCGGAAATTGAAGTATTCTGAGGGAAATGTTCCCTCGGATTTCCCTCGAATTTCTGAGGGATTGTCCGGTAATGGTTTCGAGGGAAACAATCCCTCGGAATTCCCTTGGTTTTGTAATTTCGAGGGATTTATTTCCCTCGGAACTGATTTCCGAGAAAGGTTTTTTCGAGGGAATTTTTCCCTCGGAATTTCCCTCGGTTTGACCAAAACCGAGGGATTTTTTCTTAATTCCGAGGGGAAAATCCCTCGGAAATACTGAGTTTTTTTGTAGTGGGTGGGGTGAATGCCATGTGTTATATAGAGCTCCGTAATGGAGCCCTATCTGGTTCTATAGAAAAATTCGTACCCTGGCAGCAGAAAATTATTACAAAAGAAAACAAATTGGGGAGGGGGTGATGATGAGACTAATCCTATAAAAATAAAATAAAAAAGGGAATAAAAATTACTTCTAATGAAATAATTAAAACATATAGAATTTTAAGCAATATTCAAATATCACAATTTAAATGCGCCACTCCCCGACAACGGCGCCAAAATTTGACTGCGCTCGCAATGCGGTAAATTTAATATTTATAGAATTTTCAGTCCTTTTCCCCTCTAACTAGTAGTAGCGGTTAGTAAGGGTCGATCCCACGAGAAGTGTGAATTAAATTGTAATAATATAATATTAATTGAAATTCTAAAAACTAAATGAAAGGGGTTGTTGAAGATTTTTATATAAAATACTAATAGTAAAAATAAACTAAACAAAATGAAAATATAGATAAAAATATATTAGAGAAAGCTTTCGGTTTACGGTTCCGTCACCCTCGCTCACCTAAATCTAATTAATTATGATAGTTAATTCTATTGGTTTTTTTTTTCGAAATTACTAGCCCTAAATAAAAATAAGCTCTGTTACTCGAATTCTCCCTTACCTAATAATTAATCGAAATAAGCTCTTCGACTAAATCTAACTATTGGACAACCTAGAACAATCTCTCTAGATTTAATGCAATAACAGCTTTTAGAACTAGGAAAATAGGCTAGTCTAAGTAATAATTTCACAAGCCCGTTTTATATAACTTAGTTCATGTTATCCCTAATATTGCAAATATTAGTTGCTACAAACGAATCAAACACGACAACAATTACGTATTGAAGGTTTAATTCTAGCGATAAATATGTAAAACCTAATCTGGATGATCAAGCTAAAAAAGGTAGAAACACATCTTGATTAATAAAAATAGAATAAGACAATAAACTCCATATAAACAATAGAAAATCGTTATGGGAATTAAATAAAATATAATCAAGTCAGTAGGGTTCAACATCCCCGTAACCAAAATAAATAAATTTGCTACGCATATCGCTCAATAACGTAAAAAAAGTCTTGAGTTTATAAAATAATAATAATAACAAAGGGGATAGAAACTTTCTCCAGGAAGCTGCTCCCAACCCAATTATGGCTGTTACTCCTATACCTTCCTCAGTACGCATGTGCCTTCTTCTTTTTTTCTCTCTTGCATGCCTCAAGTTAAACTTGCGCCTCTCTCTCCACTCTCTCCCGTCTCTCTCTTGAGGTAAGATTCTCCAAATTCTCGTGCTACTGTTTCTCTCTCCAGGACTGCTGTCGCAGATGTTCTTTTCAAAGGCACAGAAGTGGGCCTGTTCATTTTCTGGGCCCAGGGATCTAGATTCCCAAATCTGCGCTGGAATTTGGTAACCAAGTGTGGATAACAGACTCAGTGTCAGCGGTAACATGTCGAAATCGGGGCTCAATTTCGTTAAAAATCCACTTGCAGGCCCACACTCGTCCATCTCAAGACCAAAGCACTTCAAAATCACTGAAATAAACATAAATTCTAATATTGAAGTATCATAGATCAAATGTGCTGATAAGAAGAAAAATTAACTGCGCAAATAAATAAAATGCATATAAGAATATGATTTTAATACAGAAAAACATGCGCATTTTTCTACTTATCATCGGCCGAGCTGGGTGGAGAATATCAAAATCTTTAATTCGTTCAAAGATTGTGGCGGCTGCTAACAATTAGACCTCATTGTATTAAGATAGGAGGTCGTCATGCTTTTCTTGCAGAAGTTTTTTGGTCACCGTCACCTGAGAGCTCAAGCTTTTTTCGACCTGCCAAGCAGACTTATGATTCTGTGGGAAAGAAATGTCCAGGGTGGATATGTTCTATTTGGCAGCAACTTGGGATGCGGCTAAATATAGGAATTCTTGGAAGGTTTGAGGATCTTTCTTATTTTTTATCTATTTAAAAAAGGAGTTGTCAGACAACTTATTCTGGGCAAATATGAGCAGGGTTTCGTCGCCGCATGACTGAGACTCTGAGACCTGTTTTGTGAACCGCACTATATAGCTTCTTAAAGACTCATTTGGCTGCTGCACAGTGGGGGAGGTAGCTTTTTCGGGTGCTACTGTGCCCTTGGAGACCATGCAGTGTCCTCGAAATGAGGATCTCAACTACAACCATGAATAGATTGAGTGTCATTGTAATGATCGATACCATCTCAACGGAGCTTCGTCAAGCGTCATGGAGAACATGCGGCATTGGTATGTGTCGAATGCATAGAGCATGTCCATGTAGTTCTGATAGTGACTCAAATGCGAATCGGGAATCGCTACTTCCTTTGTACAGAGCAATGGGAGGAATTTTCAGCTTGCCTGCTAGTGATTCTGAGAGGAGCTGGTAGGACAGGGGCAATTTGTCATCATATGCCGAGCTGATCATTGCTGGTCACGAAAGTGGATAAGTATTTTGGACCAAGGGGGAGGTTTGCTTAGCTGTCACCTTGGCTATTCATTGCTTCAGGTATTACAGCTCGGATGATTCATCGTTTGGTTTTCGCTGTGGGGGTACACTTATGTTAATGTTGCTTCTGCTATTGACCGACCTCGTGGGGAGGTCTTCCTATGCTTTGCTGGCTGGCTTTCCGAGCCGAGCAAAAATGTTATGAGGAGAAGAGAATATGAGATCCGTGCGATGGGAGATCTATCAAGCCTGATTTTGGCATTCCGCTCAGCCTCCTCATCCAACTTTCTCTTTCCATTCTTTCTTGCTGCATCTCTAGTAGGGTCCGATTCTGAACATCTTTCCAGGAGGTCAACATTCTGCTGATTGCCGGTCAGAGCTTCCGGTGTCAGTATTGGTTTTGCTGCCTTTCTCATCATTTCTTCGAATTCTTTGGCAAAAGCGTGGTGCTGCATGAACGATTGAACTTGATCCGGGTCTAGCTCCAGTCTTTTCCTTACGTTCTTTTCCAAGGTTTCTTCTTGAACTTTTTGAAGGACTCATGGTGATAAAGAGGTTTGGAAAATTCCTTCATATCTTCTTCTTCTTCTTCTTCTTCTTCTTCTTCTTCTTCTTTAATCAACCAACCTCAACCATAGTGAAGGAGTGATAATTAGCTCCTCATGAAAAAACAAAAATTGAACAGAAAAATGGGAAATAAAATCCGAAGAGCTGGCTGAGCAATTGGAACTGCAGATCACAAGGTCCCTTCTTCTAGCATCACTTTGTTTAATCTAAGAGTAGCCTAAGCGAATTCAATACATAAAATAAGGAGATCATCAACAAAACAAGTAAGAAATGAGTAGGAAAAAGTCCATGACTTTTATTCCTAAAATCCGTATCGGATCGGCCTTGACCAGATCCTTTTACAAGTGTTCATATCTTGATACAAGCTTTCTCTCTCTAAAACTCTTTATGTGTTTCTCTCTCTGAAAAATTAGGGATCATTTCTCTTTCTCTTGGAGAGGCTAATTATAGTTTTCCTTCCACACCCTAATTGGATACCTACCACTCTTTCATTGGTTTTTAAATTTTTTTGGGAATAAGTTAATCCAAACAAACCGTAATCCTGATTACATTCCCACCGCCTTAGTGTCGGTCTCATTTTTTTCCTTCGCCGAGTTAGTCCTGAAATGCTCTTCTGGTCAGCAAGAATAACCAGAAAGGGACAACTGAGCACGCTCCCTGCACATGTTGAAAGAGCACGTTCTGGTCGGGTGGAACAGTCCTGGGCGGTAGGAATCCAGGTCGGCAGGTCCAGCTCGGCAAGAGTGTTCAGGAGGGACAATTGAGTGCGCCATTAAAAGAGCACATTCTGGTCAGCTGGAACAGTCCTGGGCGGCACGACTCCAAGTCGGCAGGTCCAACACATCAAGAGTGATCAGAAGGGACTAAACTGAGCACGCCATGCATGTGTACTAAACGCACATTCTGGTAGGCCGGAATAGTCATGGGTGACAAACATTCAGCTCGGCATGTAACCAGGTCGACAGTGACCATCTACATGCAACACATATGCTACCATTTCTAGTCGGCACGGACCATGCTAGTTGGCCAGTCAAAAAAAGAGAGTTGGCACGATAGTCAAGGACTTCGGCGGCATGGCAGTCGGAACAGTGTGCTAGTCGAGGATGTCAGCAGCACGGCGGTTGAGGATGTTATCACCACAACAGTCAGAGCGGTCCAACAGTCGAGGTGGCGCGACCATCGAGGATGTCAAGTTGCTTATAGCACCTTATCTGAGGTCTTGGTTGAATGAAGAGACCATTTAGGTCGGTTTGGTTTAGTTAGTCGGTTTTGTAGAATACCAGTCTAGCTAAAAAGGTGGATCCAAATCTTTTCATGCAGTTTTTGGGGCAATATAAACCATCAACATACCATAAGATTAAAAATATTTTATTCACCTCTTATTATTAGGAGTATAAACAAAGTCTAACTTCAGATAAATATAATATAAGGAAAGGTAATGATTTTATAAGGTGGACAATATCTTTACTGGCAGGAGTACTTGTGGGTTTGTTCGTTCTATGGCTCATAATACCATAGTAGTATTTCACATATCAGATATTCATATATTTTAATATAAAAAAAATTAAATATCCAACCAACAATATTTTGCACTTAATCTCTATCACAAACTATAATACTATATATAATTATAATATAATATTAATTATTTTTTAGATATAATTTGACATAAAATATATTATATTAATATATTATCATCTAATTTTCAAATATAATTTTATAATAAAAAGTAAAATATTATAATAACTATAAAAATATATATTATTACTATTTATAAAATTTTGAACCCTAAAATTCTGAATAACGAAATTCAAAATTCCAAGCATTACAAACAAGTCATTTGAGACACCTATAGTATGTTCAGACATAAATTGACCTTGAGGCTGAAAGCGTTCCTTCCTCGAGCAACCCATGCGTTGAGATTTCAAACACAGGCACGTGATTATGTACGCGTTTAAGTCCTATCTTAGGTTGTCTTAAAACATCGCCCTTTAATTAGATTAGAGAATCAAAAGGAAATCCTTTTCTGATGTGTTATTGTCCATATCTCGGCGTTCTTTGGAAAGTAGTTGAGATTGCAGTGTGAGATGAATATTTTCTTCGTTTATATTGTAAAGACTATATATAAAACCAAACTTAATAAAATAAAATAATAATAATAATTGAATGAAAAAGTAAAATGTTACTGCTCATTAATTATTTAATCCTATGCTGAAGATCAATAATCACTTGATTTAAAGGTTAATGTCTTTATTATATGATTTCATTATAATTTTAAAAAAATAATAATTTGCATCCTATTGAGAACTATGTTAGGGTTGCAATTTAAGCGGTCGACTCAGCATCGAAATTTTGTGAATTTGAACTAATCCAACTAGTATTCAGTAAAACTTGAACTTAATTCACGAATATTGTAAATTTTGAAGGTCTATGGTTTTGAAAATAAGTATCAGTTTGTGATGTTGCTTTCAATGTTAATCAACACTGAATACCAACATCAAACAGATTCAGAGTAATAAACAGCAGTTTTAGAAAACAGATATTAAGAACGATATTAACAATATCGAAACTAACATCAAACAGAGTTAAAAACATGCAGCGGAATAAATATAAATAATAGTTTGAACACAGCAATTTAAAATCCGTTCACAAGTAAAAATACTTGTGAACTTGGGTGTACAAACCCGAAAACTATATTACTTTTCTTTGTTCAAAACCAATACAAAAAGATAAGAAGTAATATATGAAAACTAGAGTATCAAACACATGATACTAAATACTTGTCGCCTTGATGAAAAGATCTTCTCCGTTGGTTACGCAACTTCGAAAAACTTCTTGATCTCGAACAGTGGCTCCAAGTAGCTATCTTGCTCGCGTTCTTTCTTGATGGTTTGCGTCGCTCGTTCCTTGATTTTCCGTGCGTCTCTTGGTTGTGGCAAAGATTAATTTGTCTTGTGTCCTTGTGTTATCTTAAATAGACAAGTCCTAAAGTACTAGTCTTGATAAACAAAGAAAATAAATCATAAACAAAATCTATGAAACTAATTAAAGTCCTAATCATAAATTAGGAAACAAATAAAGTCCTAAATCTAGTTCCCTAATTTATTTTGAGCCCAAAAAAGGCAAACAACTAAATAAGGAATTATTCTCAATAATAAAATCTTCAACAATCTCCCCCTTTTGCCTTTCTGGACAAAATACCCAAGTGGTAAAGAAGAGTTAAGGCCTTCCTTCCAAACGCATGAAAATGATCAAAAGATTAAGAACTCCCCCTGAATTGAAACTCCCCCTAAATAAAGTAACCATTGTTTAAAACAAACAAAAACGAACCACATTCACAACAGCGTCTTCTACATTCTTCTCCCCCTTTTTGTTCTGAAAGCAAAAGGACCTCAACAAACGAGTCTCGAAGCGCCTGCAACTGGTCAACCTGGTTATCAAGCAAAGTAAACTGGGCTCGGACAAACGGAGAAGAAAAACAAACCATGTTGGTACTGATGTTGGGAATACCAGAACCAACACCGGACATGACACCAGCTCGAAGAGGTGCCTCGGTGTCTAAAGAAGGTAATAAGGTTCTGCTTCACAAAAACACCAACGGGGGATTTTACGCTCAGCAATCGAGCCCCGATTCTGAAATCCCAAGAACAACTCCTCAGCTTCACTCACCAAGAAACTCGTGGAGATTGGTTTCATGTCTTCAATCTCGACGGCTTGAGACGGAGCCTCGTCAGAGCTAGCAGAGTGGTCGAAGGCAACTATTGACATCGTTGCACTGGCAGGTGGAACATTACCAGAATCGAAGTTTGGAGAAGAGGCAGAGTTGTCTGCAGGGGATGTTGGTTTCAGTGTCACAACACCAGAACCAACATGGGCTGACACGACATCTTTGGACTTCCTCTTTTCTCTCTTTGGGTGGAATTTTCCTACAGTCTGTTTCCGGAGCTTTGCTGGGTGATGGTGAATTCGATATTCTGCAAGAGATTGAAAACAACTACAAACAAAAAATCGAGTGTCGTAGGCAGTAAAATTTGGAGAAAGAAAAAGTAAAAACCTTAACTTTGTCAATATGAAAAAGTCATAAGCAATAGATAAAAGAAGGGGATGCACAAAGTAAAGTTCAAAAATAATTCCCCCACTCTTTCTCAAAATAAGACACACGATCTCTATGCTTAAATAGCCCACTATCTCTTATTTGGAATAAAAATCACAAATCCCAACTACAAATTAAAACTGAGACAGGGCTAGATTTTTATAAACCATCACCATAGTTAAACAAAGCCTTTGCAAAAAAATTTTTCACTCACCAAATCAATATCTTTATTACCTGTCCAACCGCCCGATTACAACTCCACTGAAACACGCGGTTAGCAAGATTCAAAATAAGATTACGAGAATTCAATATAGACACGAACACAAACAACAGAACGCACAATAAGGACGCATCTTCTCAAAGTATGAATGTCCTAATTGATGCCTAAAAGATGACCTAAAAAGGTTAAAAAACCACATTATGGTTTTAGTGACTTAATCCGTATTGCTTTTTATTACTGACAACATTATAACCAACATTGCCTCAGGCGAAGTCAATGGAAGTTTAACCCTTAACCCAAGTTAATGACTACGACAAAACCGCTCAAGAAGGTGAAGTTTAAAGATTGGATCAATTTGTATCCAGATTTTCTTCATCTTTTTAGAGATTTGAAGAGAAATATTTTATCTTCAGCAATTGCTGTTAACACCTCTTGTTTTTGGACCTGGGAGAAAACCAGTTTCTGCGGGTAAGCTCCACAATCACCTAATTGAAGAGGTTGGTCTTTTTGTCATCACTTTTATTGCAACAAAAGACCTTATCGCACTTTCAACCAAACTCAATGCATTTGAAATATGTATGAAAAGAAAAATAAAAATGCATGCAAAATTATACAGATGTTGTGAAATGATGTTGAAATGGTGTGTCACAACATCACAAACCAACATTGGTTAGACAATGCACATACCGAGATCTCTTCTCAAACGAGAGAAGGTCTCGTAATCTAATGCCTTCGTGAAGATGTCAGCCAGCTGATTGTCAGTCCCTATATGTTCAAGTCTAACTATCTTCCTCTCAACCAAGTCTCGAATAAAGTGGTACATTATGTCAATGTGTTTGATTCGAGAAAGCTGGACTGATTTTTTCGAGATATCAATGGCACTGGAATTGTCACAAAGGAAAGTCAACATTCTTCTATGTAGACCGTAGTCCTCTATCATTTGGTTCATACACAATAACTGTGTACAAGCACTTCCAGCTTCAATATGCTCGGCTTTAGCTGTAGAAAGAGAAATGCAATTCTATTTTTTGCTATACCAAGATATAAGATTCTTATATTTGGACTAAAAAATAAAAATACCATCATCCAGTTTTTTAATTTGCAACCCAAGAAAGTAAGAGAGATTACCTTCCACGCTCATCTCGAATTTATCAATCATTTTCGTAATAAACTCACTTACCATCGATTCAATATGAGTGACTGGAGCAAACGTCTTATCTGAATTTGAGTCTGATTTTGGGTCAGCTTGAGTCGATGTTGGGTTTGATGTTGAGTTCCCAGAACCGTCATCGAAACCAACATCACCAATTTCTTCAATTTCAACACCTGCATCTTCGACTTGGTAGCAGTTGTCCGATGTCCTCTGACAAGTAAGAATACATGCATTGCCCTCGTCATAAATTTCACACTTTACATGAGTGAACTTGACATTAAAACCACCATCGCATAGTTGGTTGATGCTTATCAAGTTCGCCGTTAAACCTTTGACTAGCAACACGTTCTCAAACTTTGCAATACCAGGTACATGAAGGGTTTCTTGGTCAATGATTTGGCCATTTGAACCTCCACCATACTTCACCTCTCCTCTATGAAACTTGACAATATTCGAGAGGAGATCTTTCGAGCCGGTCATGTGCTTAGAGCATCCACTATCAAAAATACTAGGCTCCAGGGATGTGAGAATTCAGAGAGGAATAGATCATGTTGCACTTGATATCATTTTTCTTGACCCAAACCTTTTTGAACCTGGTGTTGGTTTTGGTGTTGGTTTTTAGGAAACCAACATTGGATTCAGCAGTCAGCTTCGACCTTTTAAAATGAGTTTGTTTTTCGACAAGCTTCCAGCAGTATGGTCGTATGTGACCTGGTTCACCACAGTGATGACACACGTATTGTCTTCTTCTCCTCTTGTGGCGTTTGGTCGACTTCTCCTTTTGACTTGAAATTGGCTTTTGAACATGCTTGTATCCAATCCCGTGTTTCGAAGAAATCGGGACACTCGATTCCATAATTTCATCCAACTTGGCCTTTCCCTTCTTGAGGTTTGTGAGGGTTTCTTGGTCCTTCTTCAACCCGATCTTTACTCATTCTAGCTCATCATCCTTTTTGGCGAGGGATGACTCTAATCGGACAATTATATTCAGTTGGTCATCCTTTTCCTGAGTCAATTTATCCACCTCGATCTTAAGATCCTTGACTTTGAATATTTGTCTTGCCCAACTAACAAACTGTTGTTTATGCTCAACACTCAACTGCTCGTACTCTTCAAAATAATCAACATCCTCTGTATCCATAGTACCTAGACAAATAAGGATCAGTACTTAAAAGGTTAAGTAACCCTCTCTAGATGCCAATTGTAAAATTTTAAGGTCTATGGTTTTGAAAATAATTATCAGTTTGTGATGTTGCTTTCAATGTTAACCAACACTGAATACAACATCAAACAGATTCAGAGTAATAAACAGTAGTTTTAGAAAACAGATATTAAGAACGATGTTAACAATATCGAAACTAACATCAAACAGAGTTAAAAACGTGCAGCGGAATTAATATAAAAACCAGTTTGAACACAGCAATTTAAAACCCGTTCACAAGTAAAATTACTTGTGAACTTGGGTGTACAAACCCGAAAACTATATTACTTTTCTTTGTTCAAGACCAATACAAAAGGATAAGAAGTAATATATGAAAACTAGAGTATCAAACACATGATACTAAATACTTGTCGCCTTGATGAAAAGATCTTCTCCGTTGGTTATGCAACTTCGAAGAACTTGTTGATCTCGAACAGTGGCTCTATGTAGCTATCTTGCTCGTGTTCTTCCTTGATGGTTTGCATCGCTCGTTCCTTGCTTTTCCGTGCGTCTCTTGGTTGTGGCAAAGATTAATTTATCTTGTGTCCTTGTGTTGTCTTAAATAGACAAGTCCCAAAGTCCTTGTCTTGATAAACAAGAAAAATAAATTCTAAACAAAATCTAGAAAACTAATTAAAGTCCTAATCATAAACTAGGAAACAAATAAAGTCCTAAATCTAGTTCCCTAATTTATTTTGAGTTCAAGAAAGACAAACAACTAAATAAAGAATTATTCCCAAAAATAAAATCCTCAACAAATATATTAATATTACACGAGTTCTAACAAACACGAGGTTTGAGGGTCCATTTTAAATGTAAATAGATTATTATTTTAATATGTTTAGTTTAATAAAATTCTTACTACATAAAAGTCCACATTTTATTTTATTTACGTTGATAAGTCCAAAAAGTTGAACTACCAAATAAAGGGGGGTACTAACCTCAAAAATAGATATCAGTGACCTAGAAAACCTCCAAACATGACACAGCGACCTCCAAAGAATCCGCAATCGACCCAGCGACCTCGACTTCCTGCAAAACAGCGCCTAGAACGGGTCGGATTTCGAGCCCGTTAAGGCCCTCCGACGCTTAAGTTAATAAGCGAAATCACCACTTCTTCTCTCAACAATAATTCAATTTAATGATATCATAGGCTTAAAATAATGAGAGGTATGCTCCTCCTTTTATAAATACAAGAGAAGTCCTTGGTTACCTTCTCCTACCACAATTCCATAAATACAACAACTGTCTTATAATTAGAATTCCTCTCATATAGTAAATTCCCATAAACAATAAACCTCTCAATAAACTACCAAAATAAGCCGGAACTTACGGCCCACCAGGCCCATAACAATCCACGTACATCAAACCCACAAACAGGCTCAAGTACTCAGCC
>BMAC01000763.1:21874-45027 GCA_014905375.1 Phtheirospermum japonicum
TAATTTCCTCGTTTTACTTACCTTAGATAGGGTGAAAGATATAAGTTATCACAATTTTATCGAATTGCAAGAACGACTAATATTGCAATCGTGTGGCTATTACTGGGAAAATTTCATTTTTGGTACACTATGTTGGCCACTTTCCAGAAAAGATACGTGATGTTGGCCATCATCAAACAACGTCCATTAAGTTGGCCAATTCATCAAAAAAGGTACAAAAAAAAAAGCCCGATCGAGCTTTTTTGCTGACAAGGCGTGATTCAATACTTTCTTATCATTTTTCTTTTAATTTTAAATAATAAATTGGGAAATTTTTTCATTTTTGGTACACTATGTTGGCCACATTCCAGAAAATGTATGTTAAATTGACCAATTCATCAAAAAAAAGGTCCAAAAAAGCTTTGATCGGATTTTTTTTTCTTCTAAAGTGATATAATTCTATATTTTCTTATCAATTTTCTATAATTATACAAAATAAATTAAAGACAAAATTGTGTTTTGCTCTCTGTTTTCTTTTTATATTTTTCTTTTCTCTTTCCGTTAATCTAATTAATAAATTTATAATCAATAAAAATTAATATAAATCATTTATAAATATAAAAATGTAATACAAATATTAAGAAATATATAATAAATATAGAGAGTTCAAAATTCATTTATAATAAATTTTCTCATATATATATATTTTATATATGTTTTATTATTTTTTTAAGATTCATTTTATATTCTTATCTTTATCTTTGAGTTTATCAGTTTTTTATTAATTATAATTTTAATAATATAAAAGTCATATAAATTATTATATTAACTTTATAATTTCTGAAGATTTATTTTATGTTTATATATTTATCACTATTTTTTATTTCTTATTAATTAAGATTTTATTTATTTGATTAAAAGAAAAGAAAATGAAGGAAAAACAGGTTTTTGTCTACAACTTAATATTTAAGTAAAAGAAAATTAATAAAATAATATATAATCATGCCACGTTAAGAAAAGAAATCCGATCAAAGCATTTTTGGACCTTTTTTTGATGGGCTCCTATGCCGCTAGCTATGCCCTGCTTGGTCCCCCGGCGCCGAGGCTCTGTTTAAGAGAGTTGCTGCTTGAATAGCTAAAGGCCCATCACCTGGCCTGACCTCACACGGGAGGCCCCGCGCCGAGTGATTCTCCCCCAAAAAACTTCTATCTCCGACGGGTGGTCGTAGATCAGAAGAACTTGAGAACATTCTTTCTCTTATTCATTCAGGGGCCATTTTTCCAACATATCCAGTATATGCACTCCGTCCAGCTTCAGATCGAATATTGGCCAATTTAACGTATTTTTTCTGGAATGTGGTCAATATAGTGTACCAAAAATAAAAATCTTCCCATTTTTTTTTAGGTTAATATTTAAAACTAAAGGAAAACTGATAAGAAAGTATTGAATCACGCCACGTCAGCAAAAAAGTTCGATCGAACTTTTTTTATACCTTTTTTGATGAATTGGCCAATTTAATGGATGTTGTTTGATGATGGTCAATATTACGTATCTTTTCTGGAAAGTGACCAACATAGTATACCAAAATAAAATTTTCCCGGCTATTACTTATAAGATAAAATATTTTTCTTATTAATCACAAATTCAAAATATCGAATGATTTTTGTGTTAAAAAATGACTTCGAAAATGAATATTTTATAAATGTAACAAACAAACAAACAAGCAAACAAACCGACGGTTTGAACCGCCGGTTCACGGTTTGAAAAATGCTCAAAGCAGAACCGAACCGTCCTATTGGCGATTTCGGTTCGAACGTGATCAACGGTTAACTAAACCGTTGACCGTCGGTTCGAACTGGCGGTTTGGCTGATTGGCCAAACCGTTAGGCATCTCTACATTTAGCCTAATACAAAAAAACTTTGACTCTTAGACTCTAGGATGTGACAGAAGATAACTAGATTAACACATGAGTATAGTACTTTCTATGTATCGTAGAACTTTCTAATATCATAAGGAAATTTTCTAATTTGTCTTATGTTATTATTTTATTTTATTGGACCTATGATTTTTGCATTTTGGGAGGCTCATTATGATTGATCTATCATCTATATATATATATATATATATATATATATATATATATATATATATATATATATATATATATTAATATAAAACTCCTTTTATTTATGTGTTTGATTTGCATGATTTATTTGACAAGTAAAACATTACAGTGATTCAATGTGTCGTACGTGCCTAATATTTACATAATTTAATATTTAATATTTCACCTTGATGTTATATTTATATAATACTCTTCCTTATCGGAATGAACTTATCATAATAATCCTTACCCTTAATATTGTCTTTCACGTGTTGATTAAGGTTTTGTTTTTTTCAATATTACAAAAATATAAAATTAATTAAGTGCACATGAAAATTTAGGGGCAATTTTCAAATTCAAACTTAGGCCCAAGACTTGGAATCGACCCAAGTCATGCTATGTTGTAAGGCAGACTCTAACCTTTCGGGGTCATGACAAAAATAAAAAAGGCACCTATATATATAAATATATAAATAAGAATTTATCAATGTTCAATTCATCTCCAGTCTTGAAAAAGTGAACCCAACATCTGCAAACACACAATAAAAAATAAGATGAAATATCTACAACTTCTAGCATTATGGGAAACAAAAGTAACAATCATATCTTTAAAATAAGAATATCTCAGTATCTCATTTTCAGTGTATGAAACCAGAGTCTAACACGTTCGATTTTTTTCGAGTCATATCTGAATACAAATATGATTTTTACCAATTTTAATTTTGAATAATTCATTTATGCTGCTACAATAATATCTTGTTACATATTTAAATTATTGAAAATAACTCGTAATTTATTTATATTTTAAATTTGAAATTCTAAAAATAAAATTATTTTACCTTTTATTATAGTTTCATAATTAAGTTTTCTAATTAACATTATCTTACAAGTAATTTAACTTTTAATTAAGATAACTAATTTAGATTACTACGTTTGACTTTTTTATATTTTCTATATTAGAAGAATAAAATAGAATATATTAAATTAGATAAATATTAGATTTCAATATTTTAGTAAGATCCTAAATTTTCAAAATTCGCTAACAAGCATGCGTGTTTATGTGTGTGTTATAAATTAGAGGAAAACCACATAATATATGGAGAATGAATTTTTAGTATGAGTTTAATTAAAACTGAAACTCTATTTATAAGAAAACTTCCAATAATATAATCATAATTACATGATCTCATCAAGCAAAAAAGTCATTCATACTTTACAATAAGTATGCAAATTATTCACATGAATAGTGAATTTGTTTGGGACATTTTTATAACACTCTCCCTTGAATGGATTTTTAAAGAACTAGCTTTGAAGAAAAAACCCAATGGGAGAAAAACTTCTATACTGTTTATAATAGAGCTTATGACGATAATATATTGTTATACCATGACATTGGTAGAAAAGCCTTGTGGGACAAAACCTACACAATGTGAAAGTGTAAAGTCGTTCCCCCTCATATTGATTATTCCAATGGGAGGCGCCTGTGGAAGCTCAATTGGGCAAACAATACAGGGCTGAGATGGTGTGGGACTTGGCATTGGTGACAGAGCCAAGACAGATGTGGCGACAGTACAGATCAGAGGTGAGGTATCCGAAAATTAAGATATCTCCAGTCGAGAAACAGATGTGGACGAGATGTGTTTAGTGAAGGGAAGACAGGATTCGTCAAATTTGGCATGGCGAGTGATGTATACTCGCGTGGATGCCGTATCCAGACACCGAAAACCTTTATGACTCGTGCTATATCCAATAAAAACACACGACGAACTGTGCAGCTCAAATTTAGTCCTGGCATAATCCTAGAGACAAAGATAAACACGGCAGCCGAAGACATGAAATGAGTCATAAGAAGGAGTTCGTCCATAGATAACCTCAAATGGCGACTTTTTGTCAAGAAGGATAGTAGGAAGGCGATTAATAGTGTATATTGTTGTACTAAATGCCTCCACCCAAAAATGCAAGGGAACAGATGAATGAAAAAGCAGTGCAAGTCCCATCTCAGTTATATGTATGTGCTTACGTTCGGCTCTGCCATTCTGAGAGGGAGTGTACGGACACGACATAAGGTGATGAATGCCACATTTGGTAAAATGAGATTGTAGTTGATGATTTGTAAACTCGGTCCCGCCATCACTTTGAAACTTTTTAATATGACAAGAAAATTGATTTTCAACAAATGACTGAAAATGCATAAATACATCAACAAATTCAGACTTTGAACATAACGGGTAGAACCAAGAGAATCTTGAATAATCATCCACAAAAAGAGCATAGAAACGAAAGCTAGATATAGAATTAACGGGTGCAGGACCCCAAAAATCACAATGTATCAATTCAAGAAGCGCAGAAGCCCGTCTATCATGAGTATTAAAAGGTAATCTAGTGCTTTTATCTAACTGACAAGAATTGCATAATTTGGGCTTAGGCAGCAAAGAAGTAACAGATTCCAGTCCAAGATTATTTAATAAGCTAATAACATAATTGGCCACATGGCCAAGGCGAGAATGCCATAATTCAAAAGAAGCATGCAACTTCTTATTCTGAAGTACCGCTGAAAAAGCTTTAGCTTGTGAGTCCTACAAATAAAGCCCACGATCATGAGTCCCTGTTGCTAGAGGCTACCCTGTATCCCAGTTCTGAATGTAAAACTGTGAATCAGTGAAAAGCACTTGAACGGGATAATCTCGAGTTAACTTGCTAACATATAGCAAATTTTTAGTAATTCCAGGTACGACAAGAACATTATGCAATTTAAGATTTTGCGAAATATTTAACGAGCCAGTATGAGAAATGGAAAGACTCGCACCATCACCAACGGTCACGTGGTCTCTGCCTGAATAGGAGGAGACGGTGTCAAGTTGAGTTGCATCCGAAGTCATGTGAGCAGAAGCCCTAGTGTCCAGATACCAATCTGAAGCATTTGGTTGGGAGATAGAGCAACCTGCCGAGAAGGCTTCGACGAGATTAGTAGAAAAGGACGGCCTGCAAGAGCGATCATAGGACTGATCAAAGCGCTTCGGATAATCAAAAACATCATAGTCGGTTTCTTTACAAAACTGACACGAGGGTGTGAAGTTGCGACGATCTAGACCACCACCATTATTTTTGCCATGACCCCTATAATTAGTTTCGCGGCCCCGTTTGCCATGATTAGTTGGACCGCCGTGCCCCCATCCTTGATTTACAGCAGTAAAAGCAGCAACCTGCGAAGGTGAAGAATCATTAATGGATTTCTGAAAAATCTCATGGCTTTGTGCCCGAGCCATGAGTGTTGGAAAATCTGGAAGGGGGTCTTGAGCAAGTTGAGCCATTGTGAAGTTGGAGAAGGTTGACCCGAGGACCCTTAGAAACTAATGGGATTTGTCGGATTTGTCAATTGGCCTCCCGATAGCGGTGAGTTGGTCACACAAAGATTTGTAGTGATGACCATATTCAGCCACAGTGAGACTGCCGCGTTTTGCAGACAAAAGATCATCTTTAAGGCTGATTTCGGGAGCTTTAGAATGGTGACAGGAGGCGTGAGAGAGGGCCTGCCATACATCCCTGGAAGTTTTGCAACCGATCATAATGGCCATCGATTCCTCGGTGAGCATCGAGATGAGAAATAGCTTCAATAGTTGATCACGTGAGTGCCACGTTGTGTATTCGGGATTGGTTACATTTCTGCCGACGGCTGTGGTTATCTCGGCAGAAGGCAGAGAAGAAGATCCATCAACGAGAGGCATGAATTTCTGACTGACTAGAAGGGGCTCTATCTGAGCGTACCATACCAAATAATTTGCAAAGGTTAATTTGATATTCACCATGTGAATCATTGCATAGAAGTGAAGGGTAGGGTTTTCTGATTCTGCCATGAAGAGAGGCAGCGGTAAGAAGGAGAGTAGAAGGGAATGATAGGGTTTCACGCCAATTAGGCTGATACCATGTAAAGGCTAGAATAATTTTCCCTTGAATGAAATGAGATTACAACAGAGAGTATTATAGGGTTACAAGAGTAGCGTAATCTATAGAAAATAAATAACAACCATACATAAAAAGATATACAATATCAATTACTAATATTATTTCTAATACTTGTGCTGCCTCATTAAAACTTTGTCAAGAAAACATATGGCAAAAAACTTGATCAAAGGAAAAAGAGTACAACTACTCCTTCCGATTTCATATCTTCGAGAAATTGCATTAATTTCTCTTTCAGTCCTCATCATAATATGAATATATTAGGAAAAACCCAGTGGGAAAATCCTAATGAAGAAAGAAGAGAACATTATCTATGTTAATGAACATTTGAAGTTACCTCTTTAAGAACTTTGATGGGAAATTCAATGGGACAAAACCTCAGTTAAAGGAAAAAGAGTGCAACACATATATTATAAATATTCTTCGGGCATATCAAAATCCATTTGGATTTGTATGAGTATATCATATAGATTAGTCGATACTCATAATTCATTTTTTGTGAAGGTTTTCAAAAATCTCGTATTCATCACATAAAATAGTAGTGTATCATATCTAGTGCTCACATTCAATTGGTACTTTGAAACCCATATTCTAATTTCATCAAAATACACGTAAATCAATTGTATAGATTTTATAATCTCTTCAATAGATTTTCTATTAGTTATGATCAAGTTGCCCCGTTATAAACCTTGTTTAGAAACCCTTTAGTATAAAAACCACAATCAAGAAAAAGAGTACACCGTATGAATTTATTTCACAATAATATTTTTTTTGTCTATGCATGCACTAGTAATATATTTGGAATCTTTTCGAGAGTTATAATCTAATTCTTCATCAAGCCCACACATGACTACTTTCATTATAAGGGTATATATATATATCAACAACGATATTTTTTGATGGATTTCAATATCCTCATTATCATAACAAGTTGTAGCGCTATTCTTGTATAGTGTCTCAACACTTTTCAATTCTATTTCTTTTCCCATAACAACCTAAATTATCAAAATATCTCATTCACAATCCTCCAAGGATCTATACATTATAGTTATGTTTATACACTATTTGAAAGTATATGACTCATATATTATTCATTTTGATATCTATATTTAGGAAAATATTATTTAAATAATAGAAACACTTAGTGATAAGACATCAAGTATCTAGGTTGGTAGGCTGTTTTGCATGTAATTGTTGTGTTTTTTCTCGTGTTTTTAATTAGGATTTTATGTTGATTTTAGTAGTTTTTTAGTCGAGTTTTATTATGTTTTGCGTTTGTTTTCTCGTTTTGTTGTTTTTTCGTGTTTCTTTTTGATTTTCTACTTAATATGTTAATCTTAATCTTAATTAATTAATTTTATGTTTAAATTAGGTATTTTGAAGTATTCTAGTCTGGATATGGCCGAGTATGGGCTTCTGATTGGAGTTTTAGCGGAATCGGGGCTCGATTTGAAGAATTATGGCTGACACTGGGTATGTGTTATGACACTGGGTTACCCAGTGTCCGACTGAGTCCTATCGCGAGAGCCACCGAGACTGCCGAAGCCATAGCTGCCGAGCCTGCCGAGACACAGCTGCCGAGACTGCCGAGCGCAGTCGATTGAACTGCCCAGCAGTCGAATCGACTGCCCGCAGGGCTGGATCAACTGCTCGACAGAGAGTTGCCGTCCACGCCCGTCCTGCCGAGAGCAGTCGATCGACTGCGCGCACACCTGCCGAGCGCCTGCCGGCCACGCCCGCAAGCTCCTGCCGAGGCCACCGCGACCACACGAGCAAGCTCCTGCCGACAGCTGGCCGAGGCTGCCCGGCCACTCCCGCCCAGCGCCAATCCATCTCGGCCCATGTCGAGCCACTTTGCATATTTGCCGAGCCAATCGAGCCCAACTCGACCCAAATGGTCAAGAATGATCATTTTGGGTCAAAATTGATCAAACATAGGACATCCAAGCTTAGAAGTGATAGTTGATCAATTTACCCCTAATTACCTTGTATAAATAGACCTATATCTCATTTTGTAAAAAAACACCTCCTCCCAACCCAAGCTTGGGTTTTGGATTATTTTCTCTCTCTAGATTTAATTTCAAGCTTTGTCTTGGGTTTGTAAGCTCAAGAAGGATTCAAGTACTCCCTTGGATTTTTAACTCCTTGCAATATCAATCAAGCTTTTGGATTCTCCATTTAATTTTAGTAAGCTTTCTTTTAATTTCATACTTTGTTCTTCATTTATTTTATGCTTTTTGCCTTAGCTATTAGAATTGTTGCTTGATATTGTGAATCATCCATGGAATCTAGTTGAGTGACACAACTAGATCATAGATTGAGGCCTAGATCGTTTAATTTCACGTAATTTCATATGTTTCATGCATTTTTCTTCATTTCATGCTTTTTGTCTTAGCACCTTGAATTCATGTTAAATCTTAAGAATTGGTTATGGAATCTAGATGTGTGACACGTCTAGATCATAGATCGGGTCTTGGATCGTCTTGATTTTGAGTTTTTCATATGCTTTATTTTAAATCTTATTTTTATGTCTTATTTCATGCTTAAATCTTAGATCTACTCTTTATTGCTTGTTATTTTCCTTAAAGTTTTATACTTTCATGTTAACTTTCATTGCTCTTTCTATCCATGCTTTCAATTTTTGCTAATTTGCATTATTTGAGTTTTTATGCATAGTTGTACCTTGTGCATGCATGCTTGTACTTGGTGAAACAATGCTTGTTTTTACTTGTTTTCATTATTTGCTTTCATTTTCATATTAAGGCATCCGACCAACTTGCATTTCAATTCCTAGTTTAGTTTCCTTAGTTTAATTGCTTTATTTTCATTTCCTTTCATTTTCCAAGCTTGAAACACATTGAATCCTTCAATCGAATCGATCTCCGATTATACCAAGTCATGAACCCGTTGATATATTTCAACACCACTAAGACTCTTCTAACAAAATGGCGCCGTTGCGACTCGGCTTGGTTAAGGCTTTCGATTTACTTGTACTTTCATTGTGTTTTTAGCTTGCTTTGTTATTTGCCTTTTTTTTTTGTTAAGTATGTTAGGTAATTGTAGCAATGGTGGATACATTCCCAAAATGGTAGGGCACGGTGCAAACAATATCGGGAATAAGATGTTGTATAATGGTTTTGGCAACGTGGGAGGGCATGGTGCAAACCACGTTGCCGATGGTGGATATGGATATGGGCAACCCGGCATGGGAGGGCATGGTGCAAACTACGTTGCCAACGGTAGTTTCAATTATGGGAAACCCGGCATGGGAGGGCATGGTGCAAACCATGTCGGGTTTGATAGTTTCTCGGGCGTGAATGGTTCATTGGGTGGTTATGGAGCTCCAAATTCCTATCCGAACGTGCAAGCTCCATATTCCTATCCGAACATGCAAGCCCCGGCTTCCGACCCGTATGACTATGATACTCCATAATATTATCCGAATACGCTGAGTCCGAATCCTGAACCGTATGGAAGCCCTCATGCTTACAATTTTGATCATGCCCCGATTAGTGCTAACAATAGTGCTCATAATCCCGATCCATATGAGTTGTTTGGCGATGTGAACTCTAATGCCCAAAATACCCCTCCCGCCCTCTATATCCCGACGAATGATCCACCGCCGGCCTCCGATCCAAATCTAATATTGATCAAGCAACAATTGAAAGCTATGTCGACGTCATTTGATGCTCGGTTCACCGCTCTTGAGGCTTCGACGAACACGTTAAGCACTATAGTTAAGCAATTGGAAAGTGATGTGACTATGTTGAAGCTAGCGAATGAGGAAGATGAATTGCCAAGCCAACCTTCACATCCTCTTGAGGTCACGATCCTCGATAAGTGTGGGGTGGTTGATAATGATCTTGTACCACCGTCCGAGGTGGAGGTGGTTTCTATTACAAGTATTCTTACTCTTCCCGATTCTACCCTCCCCAATTTTACAAAGAATATTCCCGATGCTCCTATACCCTATCCATCAAGCTTCTCCTTCGAGGTTTGCTTACGTATGGACGTGGCCCAAGAGTCGATCGAACAAACTTATATGGAGGATATGTACCATGAGGGGGAGGTTGGCCCGGACGTTGATATGGAGGATCATTTTGAGGATGATGAGCCCCTTATTCTTAATGATGAGTCCGTTGTGCCTCTATGTGCCCCCGGTTTATGTGTAGACGATTCTCGATGTGTCGTTGAGGGCAACGACAAATTTTTAGAGGGGGAGGTGGGGGTTATTGGTGATAGGATTGGAGAATTTGAAGATTCGCTTGGGGTGGAGATTGTTGATGATGGGTTAAGAGTCGTGGAGATTGTTGATGATGGGATTGGAAAACTTGATGATTATCTTGAGGACGAAGAGGTGAGCAAGTCAATTATCATCTTTGAAAATTCGGATCGAGAGGAGGAAAAGAGGTCGATTGACGTGCTTAGAATTCTTAAGGGGGATATTGGTTGGAGACCGGGAGTTAGCCCCCGTATGGAGATAGTGAAAATTGGGAATTGGAGGTTGTTATTGGAGGGCTTGATGTTTGTTATTTCTAAAAGCGAGTGGGTGAAGCCCATTTATTTGGTTCCCAAGACGAGCGGCATGTTCTTTCTTAAGAATGAAGAAGGAGGGTTGTTGGCCACGAGGGCTACAACGGGTTGGAGAACATTGGTTGATGTTAAGAAGTTGAAAGTGGCTACCAAGAGAGATCATTTCCTCACCCGTTTGTCGATCAAAGGTTGGAAAAGTTAGTCGTCCATTACTCCATTTTCTTTATGGATGAGTCATCGGGTCACTTTAAAATCACCATCCCACCCTAAGACCTAGCCGAGACGAGCTTCAATTGCCCGCTTGGAACGTTCACTTATTGGCGGATCTTATATGAGTTATGCAATGCGCCAAGGACGTTCCAAAGAGTAGATCCTCCCGACAATGAGGAGATTGTGTTGGTGGACCCTCCCGTTATCTTTCCACCTTGATTAGAAAGGGAGTACGTCAAGCTAGTGACGTGAAACAAGCGCTCGACGTGAAACAAGCGCTTCTTGGGAGGCAACATAAGTTCTTCTCGTTTATTTCTTTTCTTTTCTTTCTTATTTTATAAAAATCCAAAAACATTTGAAAAATTAAAAAACAAAAAAAAAATATTTTGTTGAGATTCATGTACACATTTCCTTGTGTTTTTAATTTCGTGTGATTTTATTTTCTAGGCTTTGTTTTCCGACTTCAACCTTGGACGATTTGATAAGTTGGTAGCATTCATGAAGTCGGGAGATACTAGCTATGCTCGACTTTTGCTTGGATTACTTGGATGCCTAGGTGGACCCCACCGAGCTCGAATCAAACTCGCTCGGTTAAGGAAGTTTCTATTTCACCCTCCTTTTACTTGAATTTCATTAAAATGCAATAAGGGCATTGCATGGTTTAAGTGTGGGGCGGGTAGGTGGTTAGGGTCCGGGTATCGAAAAGCATGTTTTGTTGTTCTTAACTCGAGCCTTGGCGAAGTGACGCATTCTTGATGAAGTGACGCTTATTATTTGCGCATTTATATGGTTGAGTCGATTTTTGTGTCGTTTGTGTCTTTATTACATTGTTGGACAACTCCACGTGCTTGGAAGTTTGAATAGTTTACTTGTCGGGTTTTTGCATGTTTATGGCCTCTTGTGTGAGGGGTTAAATTTTTGTGCTTCGTCCAAACCTGCCTATATATATAATCAACATTTTCTCGTGAGAAGATTGCAAAGCTCTAAAAACTCTTTTGATTTTGCTCCCAAATTCGGTGCAAACTAGTGAGTAGCCTTGTGTGATTTATTGGCTTGCTTGCATTTTTACGGAAATTGCATTGAGGAGGTTTGACTTTGTTCGTACATGATTGAATTCGAAAATGACCTCGAGGCACATATATAACCCTTGTTCCGGCCATGTCCATATATGTAAGCTACTTAAAAATCCAAATGAGCTCCCTTGAGCCTATGTCCCGTTTCTTGTTAGCCGAGCTCAATTTTAGCTCTTGAATCATCATAAATTGTGAAGTGGAAGAGTTTGTTGTTAGTTGACGAGAAATGTGAGGGAAATATATTATGGGTTTCGGGTTTTGAGTTGCTTATACAAAAAAAGAAAGAAAAAAAAGAATAATACTCCAACACAAATCACGAAAAGTGGTAAAGCGTGTGTTCAAGTAAAAAGCCTAATTTAAAGGCTAAGTTTAGTAAAAAGAAGCAAATTCAAAAAGCTTTGAAGTGTTGTTAAATAAAAGTCGGAAAAGCGTGTGAGTATACGAAAGGGTTTCGAATGAGAGTTTGGTGAATTGGGAAAGGTGAAGCGATCATAAGCTTCGAGTTTTAGAAGATAGGATTTTTGTGTGTTATGGATCACGTTTGATCGTGTGTTAGCCACTCTATCCAAATATTCCATACCTTACCAAAGAGCCAACATTACAACCCATAATAAAGACCTCTTCCGATTCCTATATAGTCATGTACCATGAGCAATTTTTAGCATCCAATTTGTGAAATCTTGACGAGTGCATGCATTGTCCGATTCGAGCGTATACACGTCCTATATACACTTAAGCGAATTGAGCGAATACCATAAAATTTCCATTTGTGAGGAAGTCATCGATTTGGCTTGCATTTGAGAAAGAGTAATACGAGCAATGCTTGACTCTAGCGAGTTTAAGTTGATAATCCCATCATATTAATACGGATAAGTACGAGGATGATTCTTTTTACACTATGTTCATTGCGTGTACACTCTCGATTATTTTCGTCCTCGAACATAGGCATGCAGGTTTATGGTGCGACCTCCCCTTTAGAAGGTGCGTTCTTTTCTATACGGGGCGAGCTGTTTTGGGAGTGGCGAGCTCTCGTATAGGAGTGACAAGATCTTATCAAGTAAATGGTATTATAACAGTTCGGTACTGAGAACTGGGCTTTATGGTTAATAAGATCCCGGTCCCTGATGGGCTGATATGGACTATGGTATGGGGTCCGATGGACTAAAGGCATGGACATGGTTATTACGGTAATTTAAGAAGAGTTCTAATATCTATGGTAACTTAGTATATAGGAAAAATCTTAATTTTATGTCGGTGGCTATTTATGGTATTGTGGTGTGAATAGGAGATGGGAACCCTAGATTGGGAACACGTCTCTTATCTATATAAAGATGACACATGTCTCACTTTTCTCTCTAAGCTAATTTATTATCCTACATTTTGAGCTCTATCATACCACTATTAAAAAAAACTGACTTAAGCATCAGAGGGCCTACACCGGGGCTATCCGGCTTGGATTTGGTTTTGTAGGTTGATCAGTTCGCCAAGAGTCTTCTGTAGGTCTATCAAGTCACTGAGCACGTGTTTTAGGCCAGTACTTTATTTTCTTGGTGAACCAATCATTTTGGTCGAATCAAGTGGCGCCATCTATGGAAAAGAGGGACATCAAGTTCTTGAGCGAAAGGCATGATATTCTTGAAGGGAAGAACTATCATTCCTCAAACTTTAGATTTTGACGCAGAGGCGAGCAAGGTAAAAGGGGTAGACAAGGGTAAACAGGTCGAGGAAGAACAAACACCACTACAAGGAGAACCAACGGATACGATGGTTACAAAAACACCACCATCGTCACCACAGAAAGAAAAGGCAAAAAATTTGGGGGAGGAGAATAAAAAAAAGTCCCCATAAATAATTAAACAAAGGGCTATTCATATTGGGACTAAGGAGTGGAAAGATTTACCAAAGGAAGAACTTGTCACATTTACATTCAGTTTTACAATAATATTGACCTAGTACTATGTTGTTCGTAATAAAATGAATCAATAAAATGAATCAATAAAATGAAATTTTATTGATTTATTATTCATAGGTTAGAAAGACTACGCATTAATATATACGGGTGAGTAGTTTCTTTTTCGTATTGTGGAAATCAGTATGCTCTTTATTTAGTCATATTTAGTGCATCCGCCCTATATTACTAATTCAATGTACACTTGAATTCTATGCTTCCACGTGGTTTCATATGAAAATTATTTAAGTGTTTGTGTTTATACGCATTTATATTTATTTTTATTATTATTCTCTCTCATATCCCCTTCATCTCTCTCCTAAGCCTCTTTTTTTTCTTTCACCAACCTCCCTCTGTCTTAGTCAGATTTTTCTCGAGTCTATATCTCTATTTTTGTTTTTCACCGATCTCCCTTTTTATTTTTACTAATTCTTCAATACACCTATGTATCCCATTTTTTTATTTATGTAAATTTTTGACACCAATATTTTTATTTGCGCTTGAGTAATTTTCTCACACCATTATTTTTATATCACGTAATTTACCGTATTTCCTGCGTGTAATTTTTTCAAAGTTTTTGATTTATATCATGTAAGTTTTTATTTATATCATGTAATGGACTGATGTTTCCATATAAATAGATTTTTTTTTAATTTACATCCATATACATAGAAAAATATCCCCTTAACAAGTTTTTTATTAATTCTTAGATACCGTTTTTTTTTTAATTTATATTATTTGATTTACATGATAGAGTTTTTTTATTAATTCTTAGATACCGTTTTTTTTTCCAGATCAATTTGACTACTTTTTAAAGTTTATTAGAATTATATATTATTTGTTGTTTACTATTGTGTTTATGAATTGTGACTTTTTCACACCAATTTTTTTATTTATATCCCATAATTGACCGATTTATATTATTTGATCTACATGATAGATGATATTGATCAAATTCATACCTTTGTTTTTCAATATATATTATTTAATCTACACGATAGACGTTGATCAGTTTGACTACTTTTTCTAGATATCTTACAAAAGTTTAACATTTTATTATATACTGCTATAAAATTCTATATTTTTTGTTGTTTTCTACTGTGTTTTATGAATTGTAATTTGTTTACACCAATTTTTTTTTATTTACATAACAGACCATATTTACCGCGTGTATTTTTTGTTTAAAGTTTTTGATTTATATCTTGTAAGCTTTTTATTTATATCATGTAATTGACTGGTGTTTCCACATAAATAGAATTTTTTTATTTATATCATGTAATTGAAACATCCACTTAACAAGTTTTTTTATTAATTCTTAGATACCTTTTTTTTCAATTTATATTATTTGATCTACATGATAGACGATATCGATCAATTTGATAACTTTGTTTTTCAATTTATATTATTTAATCTACATGATAGAAAATTTGATACCTTTGTTTTTCAATTTATATTATATAATCTACATGATAGACGCTGATCAATTTGACTACTTTTTCTAGTTATTCTTACAAAATTTTAACATTTTATTATATACTACTATAGAATTATATATTGTTTGTTGTTTTCAATTGTGTTTTATGAATTGAAATTTTGTTTGATACTTATTGGACCTTATACTTTATTTATTGAGATTATATATTAAGTTATATTTTCAAAAAAGTATTAAATATAACTCACGAGAAATATATAATTATTTTTTAATATTAAAATAATGTATTAAAATAGTTCACGCAATACACAATGATATTTACGCTACGCGATGTTAGGTCGAAACGCAACACGTTGCGTAATAGGCATTTTAAAACACTGGTATTTACCTATACTAATTAATCTCTTTCTTTTTTGCCTTATACCATTATCCTTTTTAAATCTTCTCAATAATACTTTTAGTTTATCCTTATCATTATACTTCTCATTCATAAATGTCTCTAAAAAGAGATTTGACATATGAACTTTTGTTTTCATTTGTGATTATAATTCTTAATACATGATCGATTCATGTGTATGATTGAATTGAAATGTCAAGTTGAGTTTTATAAGCTAGTGAAGATGAGTTGTGTTGATTTTTTAACATTTCACAAAGGCAAATGGTACTCTTCCTCAGTATGTGTATTTTATATTTTATTTCATGAATTACAAATGAAATAAACTTCTGATTTTTTTTGTTGAAATTATTTTTTCCAGTCTTCCTCTGTGCATGTGGTTATTGCTTTGATGAGGAATTCTAAAATTTTTAAAATGCACGATTGTTCTGTGTAATTTAGGGTTTATTCCATAAACATCAAATAATTATTCAGATGAAATTGACCTTTGTTTCTAGAATTCATAATGGTCTGTAATTCAATTTTTAAAATTTCTCATTATGCATTTATCCCCATTATATTCCCCGCCAGATTATAGTGCTTATTTATATTCTTATTACATACTAATTTCTTGTTTCATAAGTTAGCTAACTAATTTTGAAGATGGAGCATATATTTATTTGATTTGTTGATACTATTTACAATATGAAAATGCATGATACATTTGGGGGTTTTGGTATGATACATTTGGAATTTTTGAGATTATTTCAATGAGTCTCAAATTGTATTCTGATATGTTATTACACATTTGGAAAATTTTCAACTTATTTGAATATGTTTAATTTCTTTATTATTTACAAAATATAATCTTCTTTTGAATAAAATCTGTTGTATATTTTATCAAATCTAACATACCCTCACCGTTATTTTTTATTAAAATCTTTCAAATAATATAGTTTTTAAAAAATTCTATACTCTCATCTATTTGTTTTTGTTTTTTATTTTTCACAATGAAATATTTATCTTTTTGCAACATTATTTGGTGTAGTATTAACAAGGTATTTTATTATATTAAGATTATACAATAGATAAATACCTCATTCCGTCTGTGTCACCAGTTTTTAGAAATGGTCAGTTTTATAGTTCAATATCCAAAGTAAAAGTTGAAAATGATTTAAAACACTCTATTATGACAAAGTCAATAGATATGTAAATAGAGTTAATAATGTATTTTATAAAGAAGTTCCGCAATGTGTAAATTAAATAATATATTATTTATTTTTTCTTAAAACTTATATTTTTAATACTCTTAATATTATAATGTATGCGTTTATATATACATATTCTATATATACTCGTGTGTTCACACGGGTTTTACGCTAGTTAATTGTATATTTTATATATGCACTTTTATAATAATATCGACCTAGTACTATGTTGTTCGTAATAAAATGAATCAATAAAATCTCATTTTATTGATTTATTATTTATAGAATAACAATGTCAATCGAGGGAAGGTAATAGTAAATTGAAAAAAATAATAATAATAGATAAAGTTCATGGGCGATATTCACCCGGAATTATATCTAGATCGCCAAAAGTCCTAATAAAATTATGGTGTGCGGGAAATGTACATTTGAAATTATATATAGATCGATAAAAGAAGAAAAATCGAAATTATATCCAAAAGGAAAGAAAAGAGAAAAACAATGTGACGGACTACGCGCAGGCCCAAGCCAATCCGGTTAAAGATCAAAAAGAGAAAAACAATGTGACGGATTACGCGCAGGCCCAAGCCAATCCGGTTAAAGATCAAAGTTCGGGCTACGCACAATGTCCATCAAGCAAAGCAAGTCGTAGCCCAATTATGCCCCATAGTGATTCCCCAAACCAGGGGTTGATTCCAACAGGGCCAAGGGAGGATCACAATTTTAACATGCCATAAATATTCTGAGGCTTCCGATTTGGGAGAGGAATAATTTATGAGATCAATATCTTTCGATTGACATTTTTATGTTATGCCCTTGGATTAATATTTTTAGATTAACTGATTTACATTTGCCTTTAGATTAGCATTTTTAGGTTAACATTTTAATTATGAAAAATATAAGACGTTTTGTATGTTTTAGGTTAATAGTTCCAAATTTTCCCTTAATTACTACTTTAATTATTACTCCAACATAAATGAATACTCGGCTACTCCATTAACTTTTTCACGAGTGGAAGTATCATTTTCCCACTAACCACATGAAATGAATAGGATTAATGTGATTAAATTCTTTTGATTTCCAAGAGAAATACATATGATTAAACTTAGCATTGGCTCTTTTTTGTTTTTTTTTTTGCAGAATGTTGAGAAAAGGTGAATTTGAATTCAAATCATTTTGGTTAATTATTTTTACATTTAGTTTTCCAATAAGATTTTTCTTCAAAGTGCATTGATGAGTAATTAATTATGAGTGTAATTAATTTCTGGTACATGAAGATAAGATAAAAATGAAAATAAATGTAAGAAAGTAAAATAGTAGACACTGTTTTGATCAATCGAAAACTTCATTGATAAAGCCATACAGAAATTTGAAGCCCTATAACTACGGGCTTCATATATATTAATAAATTAAGAAGAAGAAAAAACAACAATACTATCCTAATTTTCATTCATTTCTCCTTTCTCGTCAGCAGCGGCTAGGCGCAACCTCTCTTTGGTAATGATCTTGTTCTCAAGAACAAGATTCCGAATATCAAACAATAGGCAGGTATTCTGGTCCTTAAGCCGAACAATCTCGGCTACGATGCCGGGATTGGCGTCAGAATCCCTGTGATCAGAGTCAGACATTATAGCAATATGAATAATCGAAAGAAACTAAAACATGCTAAAGAGGACGAAAGTGAGCTAAATGAATTATGAAAGTAGTTTTAAATAGAACAATAAAGTAGAGGATTTGAAAGTTTAGTCATGTATCATCTGTTTTTTGAAATACAAAAGACCCATCTTCATCCACCTTCTCAAAAGTTCAACAAATATTGTTGCGTGATATGGTATTAGCAATTGAAGACATTAATTAATGATGTACGTGAAATGATTATTCTGATGGCGGCCATAAAGTTTACTTGAATTTTTTTCGTAATTTATTTATTTGGTGTTTTAGTATTTGGTTTCTTTTTCCTAAAATTGGAACCCAATTTTATTTGTGATGTATTTTTTATTTTTTATTTATAATATATTTTCAAGTATATAAAGAATAATTATTTTAGAACACCTAATTTACTAATTTTGAAATATTTATAATACGAATGACTATTATTAATAGATGTATTTTGAAATAAATGTACATCAATAGATAAATATATATTACATAATATCAATTGCACTACTAAAAAATTTTAAGTAAAAGACATGTATGATTGAACTAAAGCTTATATTGAAAAGTGCATGTATTTCATCCACCTTCTCAAAAGTTGACAAATATTATAGCGTGATATGGTGTTAGCAATTGAAGACATTAATTAATGATGTATTACGTGATATGACTATTCTGACGACACCCATAAAATTACTTGAGTTTTTTCTTTATTTCGTAATTTATTTATTCGGTGTTTTAATATTTAGTTTATTTTTCCTAAAATTTGGGACCCAATTTTATCTGTGATGTATTTTTTATTTTTTATTTTTTATTTATAATATATTTTCAAGTATATAAACAATAATTATTTCATAACACCTAATTTACTAATTAAGAAAATATTTATAATACGAATGACTATTAATGATAAATGTATTTTGAAATAAATATACATCAATAGATAAATATATACATAATATCAATTTTACTTCTAAATTAATTTATATAAAAGACAAATATGATTGAACTAAAGCTAATATTGAAAAGTGCATGCATTTCATCCACCTTCTCAAACGTTTTTTTATTAATTTCATAATTTATTTCTTGGGTGTTTTAATATTTGGTTTTATTTTATTGATTTATTAGTCATAGGTTAGCAAGACTATGCATTATTATATACGGGTGAGTAGTTTCTTTTTCGTATTGTGGGATTCAGTATGATCTATATTTAGTCATATTTAATGGTGTAATTGAATATTTTATATGTTAATTTTACATTAATATCGACCTAGTACTATGTTGTTCGTAATATTGAATATATAAAATATCATTTTATTGATTTATTTTAATAGGTAAATAAGACTACGCATTAATATATACAGGTTAGTACGTAGTTTCTTTTTCATATTGTGGAATTTAGTATGCTATATATTTAGTCATATTTAATGGTGTCATTGAGTATTTTATATATTTGGTTTTAAAATATTATCGACCTAGTACTATGTTGTTTGTAATATATTCAATTGTTAAAATTTTATTTTATTGATTTATTATTTTGAATAACAATGGGAATTGAGGGAAGATAATAGTATAATGAAATAATAATAATAATAATAATAATAATAATAATAATAATAATAATAATAATAATAATAATAATAATAATAATAATAATAGATACAGATTGCGCCATATGTTATGATTTAGACGATTTCTCGGGAAATATTGATGTGAATATTATAACTCATTCGAAATTATATTTACACCCGTAGAAAAAATAATGCAAGTTGACAAAATATGCCATACGATGTCAAGATCGATGGATCTTCGAAATGGAAATTCAAAATTATATCTAAATCATCAAAAACTATATCAAGATCATTCGAAATTATATATAGATCTGACAGAAAAAAAAAATTGCATGTGAATATTGCGAATCATTCAAAATTATATCTAGATATGATAAAAAAAGATAAAAAAAATTTTTGATGGACTAAGCGCAGGCCCAAGCCAATCCGATTAAATATCAAAGCTCGGTCCACACGCCATATCCATCAAGCAAAGCAATCCGTAGCCCAATTAGGCCTAGGGGTTGATTCTAATAGAGCCAAGGGAGGATCACAATTTTCACATGCCAAAATTATTCTGAGGCTTCCGATGTGGGAGATATGGGGTTTTGAAAATGAAAGTAGTTAGGTTCTTTTTTTCCTTTCAACTGCGGATCTTTTTATAATTAAACAGAACACAGCCAAAAATCATCATTGATTATACAAGAATATTTTTATTATCAAAACCCTAATCTTCATTTGCAGCCCCAAAAGCAAATAAATGCAAAAAATCTCGATCTCAAATCTCGTTCGATTCCAAAATATCATGCTTTTAATAAATCCATCGATGCCCTAATCTAAATTATTTCTCCATCCAAAATATCGATCCCAAGAATTCTTTATCAATAGCGTAAGAAAATGTCAAGTGCTTCTCCAAGTTCTCAAAATTCAAGCTCTTATAATTCATGCATGGTTGAAATGAAGAAATGTCAACATGATATTGAAGCAGATGTGTTCACCTCGATGACAGATGATCTCCCAGCGATGAGGTTCTACTGATGCAGTCTGAGCAAGGTGTCATGTTGAAATGATTTTGAGTAGGTTCTCTTTTTTTCATTTTTCTGTTCCTTTTTTCTTCAATATATTTGCACTTTTTTTACCTTTAAATTTATGTTGACAGTTTAGTGAAATCATTTCAAATTGGATTAATGTGTTTTTAGTTAAGTTGTGTTGTTATTTTGTTTTACTTTACTTTGTGTAAAATTTGTTAATACAAAATATTATCCATTTGAATAATATTATTGTTTTTCATGTAGATTAATAAAGACTGTGGTTTTTGTTTGGATTGATCCGGATTTGTCACCATTCCAAAGGAGTTGTTTTGTGAAGTTGAAAGCACAAAATGACATTTACAAGGGCAACTAAAACACAAGGATGTGAGTGAGAAATTATTATCCGAGAGACTTGATTTTAAGGTTGTTGAGGTTCATAGGATTCAAGAGTATCAAACAATAATATTGAAAGACATGGATATTCAGACCACCTTGAGTAATCGAAATAAAAATTTGGAGAAACAACAAACTATTGTGATCATTGTGGTTGTTGTGCTTGTGTTAATAGCATTAACTTGTATGTTTAGGGGTGTGTATGGAACTGGTAGTGTTGGGAATATGCTAATGTAAGGTAATGTTATCTTGTGTGTCATAGTGTTTGAATTCCTTTAAATTGTAAATTTTGCTTTGTTGAATTAATAGAACTAATTTTAATTTCATTTTTTTTTAATTTTGGTATTCAGTTGTCATGTGGTGAGATGGTGTGGGGTTTGTAAAAAATGGTAACCAAAATCACAAATATCATAGTACTGCTCATTTCAGTGCAAATTTGAAGGTAAGACCCAGCTGCTTTCGTATTCATAAATCTTTCCTATCCCACATTGAAGACTTAAACTATTTCTTCCATCTTAAAATTGTGCTTCTCTCTTGACCATATTAGAATCAAACCCTGGGCATGGGAATCACTAATTGGGTCTAATTGGGCTACAGGATACTTTGCTTGATGGACATGGCACGTGGCCAGAGCTTTGATCTTTAATCGGATTGGTGATTTGCACATTTTTGTAAGTGTTTTTGTGAGCCTTTTGTGTCGCATTTGCATGTGTTTTGCTTGTATTTATGGGTATTAGGAGTTGATTAGGCCTTTTTTTTTTTGTTAGTTTTAGGTTTTTGTAGTGTTTGCACGGTTTTTATTACATTTTTGTAGATTTTCACTCGTTTTTATATTTTTGGCCGTAGAATGACCAAGTTGGACCCCTGCACGCTTAGGGCATTCCATTCGACTTGCTATGGAATGAACAAATGCAGGCAATCAAGGGAACATAGCACGAACAAGGAACGACAACCGGCGGACGTCTGGAGCAGAAAATGAGAAAATCGAGTCGGGAGCAGCCATGCCAATCGATCGACTGGCATGCAGTCGATCGACTGCTAGTCCAGTCGATCGACTGACCCAGCCCAAATCGACTGCTCGACAGTAGCTGGACTATTTTTAGGATGAAGCAGTCGATCGACAGGGTTTCATTCGATCGACTGCGACGCAGGGAATTTTGTAATTTTTGACCCATTTTGACGATTTTGCCCGTGCGACTATATATATATATATATATATATATATATATATATATATATATATATATATATATATATATATCCTAGCCCTTTCTCCACCAACCTTATCTCTTTCTTGGTTGATTTTGAGCTTGTTCAACCTCTTCCAAGCTTTTACTATTCCATTACCTCTAAACCCTAGTTCATAATCCTTTGTTTAGTTTAGTTAGTTTTAGTTAGATTTTCATAGCAAGTTTTGGAGAAGGTGACATTTTTTTCCCGAGAATTTTGTGTTGCATCATTCCAAACCACATCTATATATAAATTTCGAATCGATTTTAAAATATTCCGTGAAAAATTTCCCCGAGAATTTTGCATTCATCATTCGAAATCACATCTTGCATATAATTTCGAATGATTTAAAAATATTCACAGTGGAAATTTTCCTGATAGTTTTCATTCATCAGTCGAAATTCACATCTTGATATAATTTCGAATGATTTAAAATATTTCACGTGGAAATCTTCCCAAGAATTTTGCATTTAT